>PYAF01002772.1:72085-116217 GCA_007407185.1 Glycine tomentella
TTAATCCAATGATCTTAAAATGAATGAATGATGCATGATGCATACACTTGGATTATCAGATCATATACTTCCTTTTACAAATGATCAAATTGATTCTTCAAGCTTTCCTTTGAGCATATCCTTTTGTGCATGTTTGAAAGTCCAAAACCTTGAAGCTTGATCTTCATTCATTGATACTTGGCTTCACTTGAATTAACAGAACTCTATCACTTGGTGCATTCTTAATTCTAAACTTGACTACTTTTTCACTTTGCACTTTGTGATCATGTTTTCATGGATTGTTTGTTATCTCAATATTATTCTTCCATCTTTCCATCTCTCTCACTTTTGTGCATTGTTATGATCCATTGAACAATATGTGTACCTTGTCCTTAACCTTTCTTTAAATTTTTTGGTTTACTTTAGTTTGAATTTTTCTCTTAGTCTTTCTTTTAGTTTTGCTTAGGAGTGCAAAAGTTTAAGTGTGAGGTATTTTGATGGAGTGCTTTTAGTTAAATATTTTTCTATCCTTAAACTATTTGACCTCTCTTGGACCTTTATTTTCCTATTCTAATTCATTTTTTGTCTTAGGCAAGTAAGTGGGCTTAATTGCTAATTGTTGCGTATTTTCAGATTTTTTGCTCACTTGACATATCTGACTTGTACAGGACCTATAGAGTGCTACGGAACTCCGAATGAAGCGTTCTAGGAGTCCTTGAAAGATAACGAAAAGATCTACAGGTTTGCTAGAAATAGCCTGAGGCCAATTCTGTCATTCGGAAGGTCATTTTAAGCTTCGAAGTTAGCACTATGCACTTGTAATTTTGGGCTGCAAATTGGACTTTAGTGGTGTAAATAGTATATAATTAGATTGTTGGGTTTGTTTATGGCCCATTCTATTTTCAGAACTTAGTCACTATATGTATTAGTGACTTTAGTGAAACTTTGGGAGCACTTTACAATTCAATAAACAAGTTTTATATTTCTTTTCTTTAGTTTTTAGAATTAAAAGCTTGTTCTTCATTTTCTCTCATTTGTTCTTCATTGTTCTTCATCTTCTTCATTTCCATTTTACTATTCTTCCATTTTCTTGCACTGACTTCATGGGGCTTTCCTTGGTGATCATCATGGAAGGCTAAATCATTAATCAATTCAATGATCTAACTCAAGCAAGAAAAGAATTGGAGTTCTGGTTCGGTATTTCGAATTCTACTTGAATATTCACCTTCTTCTTCAATTTCTATTATGTTTTCATTATTATGAATGCATTGAGGATTGAAAGTGAGTTAGGATTATGGATTCATGTCCTAATTTCAAATGATATTCACAAGATTAATTGATGATAGTTTAGTTAGGGTTGTGGTTTTGGTTTCAATTAATTTAGGAGTAGAATCGATTGAATTGCTTCTATCGAGATTGAATGAATGTTCATGATAGAATCAATTTATGAGAATGATGATGATTCAAATAGCTTGGATTAGTGAATTGGATTGATGCTTTCTAATCTGTTTTTACTTTCTCCTTGATAATCTTGTTAATTTCTGCATTGTTCTTTAATTTTAGCTTGTGTTCTTGCATGTTTTACTTTGCGCATACCAACTGTTCGACAAAATCCCCCCTTATTATTACCAATGATTTGAAGCTAGAACCATATTGATCGTGTCTCTGAGTCGACCTAGGTTAACCTTGTGCTACAGAATTAGCTTAGTTAAACTGTATTGATGCGTCTCGACAACGCAATATCACACATCACTATGTAACAACTTGGCCTCTTTGCCCTAGATGCATAGACTTGGCTGAGCCTGCAGCCGATACACCTCTTCTAGCATTAACCATCATCCTAAGTGTCGTACACTTCGAATAACACCGTCACCCAATGAAATGATAGGTCTTAGCTGAGCTAGAGAGTACTACTATGTAGAAGGGATTTGAGTGCCATTGATGATGGGAGACAATGAAAACATGCTAGATAATTTTATTTGAGGTTTCATTTTCGGACTCATCTTTAATTTTTATTTTATCTTACATGCATAATTAGACATACAAACTAAATATCACATAGTTCATTTTAAACGGCTTGTCTTATCATGCATACTATTCGTAGAGTGACTGCGTCTAATAATCATGCATACTAGTCTCGATTTTAAAATTTAAAATTTATAATTTATAATTCAAACTTTGAAATTCGAAATTTTAAAATCAAAATATAAATCATGCATTTTCGAAATTCAAACACACGGTGGATGATCATGGTTTTCCATCCAAAATGTCTTCAAGCCTCGAATCAAATACTTCATCGAACTCGCTTGGGACCATCAACATGGCCGAGCATCCTCCTTGGTCTCTCCACGGTCCAACAAGCTTGAACTTTATCGATTCAAATTTTACATCCAAAATAATTAAAATAAAAGACTTAAAATTTAAATTGGGACAAATACAATCCCTTTTAACCAAAAATAAATCTGGACAAATACAATCCCATTTAACCAAAATTAAATTGGGACAAATACTATCCCATTTAACCAAAAAAATAAAAAAATAATAAAAATTTAAATTTTAAATTTAAACATACATGCAAAGCACCATGACCATCCATATGTTAGTGTACCTACAAGGAAGGTTAGGAAACAAACAAACAATTTGCAAATTCTAAGCCACCATCGAATTCATCTTCATCAAAATATCAACATTTGATAATCAACCCAAAAAACATGATCAAGATTCAAAATTTAAAATGTGATGAGGCTGCCTCAGATATATCTAAGCGGCGACTATGTTAGGTGTTCTTAACCACCATGGCTTTGTCACTTCTAGTCTAAATAGACTTGAAAAAAAAAAACCATAGCCCCAAGACTCCTCTTGGTCGCCACTTTTGTCTCCACAAAGTGGTGTCTCACTTTGAACATAATCACAAGAAAATAATCCTTTCATAAAGAATAAAAGGAAATTTAAAGAATCTTGTGCAAGAAAAGGATGAAGATTTCAAAACGGTTTTTTGAAAATTCGATTGCTAATAAAACCCCATGCGTTTGCAACAACGAGCCTGGCTCTGATACCACTTGAAAGTTTGAAAAATGCAGCAGCTTGGTCCAACCACGGTGTGCTCACATGAGGGTAAAAACAAAAATTTTTCGATGCAGAAACATAGACCATCTATGCACTTCATGTATGTGTGCTTAGGAATTACTCATTGTAACACATTGGGGTTTTAGAAATACCTTTATCACTTGAAGGCTCAAAGAAGATGACGCCCTCCAATGATGATCCTCACGGTTATCTCCTTCTTGCAAGTGAGAACTTCTTTATCTTGATGGCTTGCCAGCGCATGCAAGGTGTTAGACTTTCAAGTATTTGGTTTCTTTTCTCAAGACTATAATGGTGCCTTGAGGTCAGGTGAAGGTGCAGCAAAAGAGGAGAGAAGATGAGGGAGAGGAAAAGCTAGAACTTGGTTCAAAACCAAGAGATGAGGGGGTAAAAATTTATACTACTAAATCCTCCCCACATAGGCGCCTATTTAAGGTGAGATGAGGTTGTTGCATTGCATGATCCTCTCACTCTAAATCAGCCCAAGTTGTTGGGAAAATTTTTGAAAAAGAATCTAGCAAGATTCTCTCCCCCGCCACCCTCTCTCCCTCTCCTCTCTCGAATGTTTTTTGCAACAATAACTCATTTGAATTTAGAATTCAAATGACAATGTTATTGAGAGAATCTTCATCCAATCTTTATTGGATAATTCATTTAGATAATTTAAATTATCCTCAACAACCTAACCTCAGAATTTAAAATTCAATTTCAAATTCAAATTCAAATTTCAAATTTTAAATTTTTACTTAAATATAAATTCAATCTTATCTCAGTTTGTGATTTGAATTTGAATTTGAATTCAAAATTTCAATATTCAAATTTCAAATTTAAAATTCAAATTTCGAATTTGCCCAAAACTTATTTTGGTCAAGTCAACTCCTTGACTTACTAGGATTCAAGGCCCAAGGCCCATCGGGCCTGTCAACACATTTGGGCTCATTAGTGGAGAAACCAATTTCACCACTAATGCCCCAAATAGGACGCATAATTCAAGTGGGCTTGAAGTCCAACTCTAACCCAATTTAACTCAAAGTCTTGATAAAGCCCAATAACTAATTATTGGATAAAACTCGCGATAACTTGCAAAAAAGGATAACCTTTGTTTGAGACATATTAGGCCCAATTAGTCACTGACATAAATAAACTTGGACCAATTAAACTCTTTTAACGGGCCCAATTCATTTAATGACCACATAAGACACTAGCAATGCACTGCGAGCCCAGAACTAATTGAGGTGATTTAGTGACCTACCTTTCTAATTTGGATATCGTATCTCCATCATCCCTCACATCGTCATTCACATTTAGTCAAGAGCAAGGATAAAGTATCATCTCTCTTTATTGACTAACTATAGCTTTTCACAGGAACTAGGAACATTTTCTATTGACTCTAAGACAGATCATGACTCCTCATGATCTCTTACTATGCACAGATTCCCGAGGCAACTAGAAGTCATCCAAGCCCTATCGGTCTTATGAATGACTAATCCCTCATAAAGGATTGTGAGTCTTTTCGGCATGTCCATTTATACTCATGTTTCTTCTGGTTGAACCTTGGTGTTGTATCTTCTTGTCATCTGACAATTAGTGGATTATTCTCTTATTCTAGCCACATCTCGAGTTTCTTTTGTGGTTTCTAATTCAACCCTTATGTTTTCTTCATTGTGGGTTGTTATTGAAACAACAACCTTCTTGTTGATGGTTCCCCAAGTTCGATGGGAATCATAGCGCTAGTGCCATATGTGAGTCGAAAAGGGGTCTCAAGAGTGGTTAACTATGGTGAGTAGTGGTAAGCCCACAGTATGCTAGAGAGTTCTTCCTTCCAGAGGCCTTTAGACTTGTCGAGTTTGGTATGTAAGCCTCGAAGATTAACTCGATTGGCTGCCTCCCCTTGACCATTAGTATGGGGGTGCTCAATAGAGGTGGCCAGGGGTTTGATACCCAGCCGTGTAAGGAAGTCTTCATAGGTCTGTGCCTTGAATTGCATACCGTTGTCAGTAATGATAGCGAAGGGTAGATCGTATCTGCATATGAGATGTTTCCAGGTGAAGGTTTCTACTTCACTGGCTGTTATATCTCGTAAAGGCTTCGCTTCGATCCACTTGGTGAAGTAGTCGATGGCCACCAGCAAGAATTTGACCATCCCTGAAGGGAGCTCTTGGTAGGGGCCCCAGCATGTCCATCCCCCACATTGCAAAGGGCCATGGGGAAGTCAGAGTGTGAAGGTTATTAGAGGGAGTCTGTGGGACGTACGTAAACTCCTGATACCTTTGGCACCTCCGGGTGAAGTCGAAGGCATCGATCCTAAGTGTCAGCCAATAGTATCCTACTCATACCACCTTGGTGGCAAGGGAACGCCCCCCTGTATGGAGACCACAGATCCCTTCATGGAGCTCTATCAGGACATAGTTCGCCTATTTGTTGTCTAGGCACTTGAGTAGAGGTGCAATTAGCCCTCTTTTGAACAGTTTGCCATCAAGGATAATGTAGTAGCTAGCTTTCCTCTTTAGACGTCAAGCCTCGTTTTCATCTGTCGGCAATGCCCCCTTGGTGAGAAAATTTCTATAAGGGGCCATCAATTTAGGTTCGTCCTCTTTGCCGGCCATTACCTCTTGGGTGTCTATGGTGGGATTTTAGAGTGTTTCTTGGATGATAGTCTTGAGGTGCCCGGTCTTCTTAGTATTGGCAAGCTTGGAGAGTAGGTTAGCTCTAGTGTTACTCTTTCGTGGTATGTGATACATCTCAAAACACTTGAAGCTATTGATGAATGTTTTGGCTAAGTGATAATACTGGAGGGTACAAGTTCTTTGGTTTAGAACTTGTTGGCTACCTGTCCCTGGATGAGTTGCGAGTTGGAGTAGCACCTCAGACGAGTTGTGAGCTTAAGTCCTACTATAAGTGCCTCGCACTCAGCTTGGTTGTTTGAAGCTTTGAAGTTAAGCTTGAGGGTTTGCTCTAGCGAGATGTTGCCAAGTCCTTTAAGAATGATACCTGCTCCGCTTTCTTGCACATTGGATGCTCTATCCACATAGAGGTTCCACCAGTCCGGGGTGGATTTTTCTTTCCCCACAAACTCCACTAGTAAGTCTTCTATTAATTGTGTCGTTATGGGACCGCGAGGTTTGTACTGAAGGTCGAACTCTGATAATTCGATTGACCATGCCACCATCCTACGAGCCAGTTTAGGTTTTGTAGTACCTGTTTGATGGGATAGTTAGTTTTAACTATCACCTAGTGACTTTGGAAATAGGGTCGAAGGCGTCTGGCGGAAGTGACGAGTGCCAAGGCTATCTTTTCTATCATTTGATAGCGTTTCTCGATGTCATGTAGCATGCGGCTGGTGAAATAGATAAGGAGTTGAGGTTTCCCTTCTTCTTGGACAAGTGTTGAGTTGACAGCCTCGTCCACCACTGAGAGATATAGAAGCAATGGTGCCTCCAGTCTAGGTCGACTCAAGCCTTCTTGCAAGTTTCATCCCAGAGGAAAGGTTTGGTCTTTTTGAGCAGCCTGTAGAAAGGCTTCGCCTTTTCGGCGAGTTTTGGGAGGAACCTTGACAGAGCTGCTAGTCTTCCGTTTAGTTTCTGAACTTCAGTGACGTTGGTTGGGCTATGCATTTGTAATATGGTCATATATTTATCTAAGTTGGCTTCAATTCCAAGAGTGTGATCATGAAACCGAGAAATTTTCCACCACCCACCCCGAGTGTGCATTTTTCAGGGTTGAGACACATGTCATACCTCTGTACCTCTTCTAAGTCTACTACGTGTTGAGCGATACTTTGGGACTTGATGACCATGTCATCAATGTAGACCTCAACATTGTGTCCGATCTGTTTTTTGAAGACACGGTCAATTAATTGTTGATATGTGGCCCTTGCATTTTTTAGGTTGAAAGGCATGACCCTGTAACAATAGTTTGCATCTTTGGTAATGAATGTCGTCTTTTCTTTGTCTGGGGTGTGCATCTTGATTTTGTTGTAGCTGGAGTATGCGTCTAGGAAACTCAAGATTTGGAACCCTGACGCACCATCGACCAGTATGTAAATGTTGGGCAATGGGTACGCGTCTTTTGTGCATGCCTTGTTGAGGTCGGTGAAGTTTGTGCACATACGCCACTTGTCGCTAGCCTTTTTGACCATTACGATGTTGGCAAGCCAGGTAGAGTACCTGACTTCTCTGATGAAGTTGGACTTCAGTAATTTGTCGACCTCTTCTTTCACTGCCTTACGTCTTTCTTCTACAATCTTTTGCTTCTTCCGGGCTATTGGTTTAGTTTGTGGACATATTGCCATCTTGTGGCATATGATGCTAGGATTGATGCCCAGCATGTCAGATGGTTGCCAAGCAAACAAGTCCGCATTTTTGCGGAGAATGTCTGCTATGTGTCGGTGCTCATGACCAGTGAATCTTTGCTGAGCTGTGTACATTGTTTGGATTTGGGTCCGAGCTACCATTTGACGAGTTCCTCGATTGGCTTTGGTCCTTTGTCGACGTTGTCATCATGTGGATCTACATCAAATGTGTTGTTATGGTAAGCTGTATAGACAGTTAGGGTATAAGGGGTGGACCTTTTGTCTATGCTCATGACCTGGCTAGTACCCCCCAAGGTGGGACGGTATCTGCCAGCTCCCTGCTGGGAGGATACGGTGCCACCTTCAAACTCTCTACGTAGCACTGTCGGGCTTGCTTCTGATATGCTTTTACGATGACAATTTCCCCCGTCATGGTAGAGAATTTCATCTTTATGTGAGGCATGCAGATGATAGTTACAAGCTCGTTCAGGGTTTTCTTGCCAATCAAAGCAAGGTAAGAGGTGTCGGCATCGACAATTAAATACCTAATGGTAAAACTCCTTGAGAGTGAACCCTGACCGAAGGTGGTCATAAGGTCCACGTAGCCCCAGGTCTCTACCCTTTCTCCTGTGAAGCCCAGGAAGGGTCTGGGTGAGGTTGAATCATATCTGATGAGACCTCCAGCATCTAAAAAGTCTTCAAGTATAGAATGTCGGGGGAGCGACCCTGATCATTGAGAACCTTCGACACTTTAAAATTGGCGATCATAAGGGAAACCATCATTGGGTCATCCTGGTTGACAGGATTGATTCCCTTGAAATCTGCATCTGTGAATGTAATAGGAGGGGGGGCTCTGTGGTGGGGGAGCATCGACACAGTTTATATCGATGTCCCATATAGCATGTAAGTGCCTCTTTCGAGACTTTTTGGATGATCCTCCATGAGAGAACCTGTCTGCAATGGCGTTGATTACACCTCGGATGTGTTGGGTAGGCTCATTCTCCCGTTGGCGAGGGGGCTAACGTTCCTGTCTGGGTTGTTGTTGCCTCTCCCCTGTCTTTTGTTTCTTCTCTTCTTCTGTTAGCATCCCGATTCCTGTATTGGTCCTCAGGTCGTCCCCCATGTCTATTTCCAGTATAAAGGTTGTTAGGTCTTTTTACAAACTGTGACAAGTACCCTGCCTGGATGAGTTCTTCAATTTTGTCCTTCAAGGCCCAATACTCTTCAGTATTATGGCCATTTCACAATGAAATCGACAGGGTTTGCCCCTAGTGTGAGAAACGATGAGGGTGTTGATAGTTTCACCTGTACCGCCATATTGAATGCTTCTTCCATGATTAAGGCTCGATTGACCGTCAGGGAAGTGTATATCTTGTACTTGGGTCTTTTCGAGAGAGGTTGTTGTTTGTCCAGCTTCTGTTTTTTGTCCAACCTCTGGGGATCGACTTTGGCTGTCACTTCATGCTTTTCTCGCTTCTGTCTGACCTGTCTGACTTCATTCTAAAACTTAGACATCTCCTCCATCTGTATGCAACCTTTACCCCGTTCGCGAATCTCGTTTATGCTAGAGGGAGGTTTCTTGAACAAATTGTCCACAAACTTGTCAGGTTGTAAAGCCAACATCATGGAGTATAATGCAACCTTAGGATTGAGGTTTCTAATCTGAATAGCTACTCGTCCAAATCGTTCCATGAACCTTTGGAGAGGTTCGTCATCTGCTTGATGCAGAGTGGCTAGTGCAACAGAAGTTAACCTATGAGACTGGCTGGTAGAATATTGTGCATTGAACTTCTCGACAAAAGTGTCAAGATTGTCTATGGACCACGGGGGAAGTCCACCGTACCATGTCAAAGCTTCCCCCTTTAGAGAAGTAGGAAACACTTGACATAGTACAACATCGTTATTTGTGTATAGGTTTTCCTGAGTGAGGAAGGCATCAAGATGCTTGTTCGGATCAGTATTGTCATCGTACCTTTCTAGATAGAGAGATTTCCACCAAAAGGAAGGTCGACTTCCATAATACAATTGACAAAAGGATGTCATCGTGTTGTTCGTCCTTTTGGACGGTAAACCTGTGATGAACTGGGACCACCATGAGGGTTGACAGCCTGTTGGGGGTGCGATTCCCCTTAAGTTTGTTGGTTTCTTGTAAGGGGTGAATGCTCGTCACCTTGGGGACGTCTCACTCTGGCCTCTAACTGGTCATGATCAGCTTTTAGCCTTCGGGTTCTTCTTCATGTCTTCTCTCCATCTCCGCTATGCGGTTTTGGAGTTGTTGAAATGTGTCTGCGTTAGTCATGGTCGTATGAGGAAGGTTGGATGTCTCCATGGGAGTGTGGGGCCTGGAACTGGAGCGCGTACTGACCATTGACGTAGGTGGACGAAGAATGTTATCTGGAGAATGCGAGCCCACAAGGTAAGTTTTACCGTAGCCCCACGATGGACACCAAATGTTCTTACCAAAATATGGAAGTGCCACACACCGAGGTAGATGTGGTCTAAGTGGGTTCAATACTTTGCATGTCGGACGGTGAGTAGACCTTGTTAAGGAGGGAGACCTGCAAAACAAAGGAAAGGACTTCGACGCTCAAGTAAGTACATCAATTATGAGAGTATAACTAAGTATATGTTCACCGTAGGTGAACAGTAATGAGAATGAGTCTGAGAGATGAATATCAAATCAATATGAGATAATGAGTGTATTCATGCGTTCGTCAAAGGATTAGATAGAACATGTATTTATAGTGTGGAATATGGGCCTTTGATTGATAATTAATATGTTGATAATATAACAAACAATAGCATACAGTTATATAATTCAAATAGGAGATAATGTGTACCTTGTAGTTAGATAGTTACTTGTAGATAAATAACAACTTGTAGATAATCCCTTGGAGATAATTCGAGATATGTTAGGAGATAAAGTGGTTACACTTATTTGAATAAATAAGTGTAACAGATAACCTATGGGTCAGGGAGATCTGGCTACTGAGGGTTGACGCCCGCGCTCCTGTAGCAAAGTTGACACGGAGGACGGACAAGTTCGTTGTTCCTGTAGCAGGGTTGGCACAAAGAGTGGAGATGTGCACTATTACCGTAGCCGGGTGGGCACGTGTACAGTGACGCCATAGTAATGGCCACATGTAACTTTACTATTTTGTACAATACAAGTAATATTGCTTGTCTAATTGAGACTAGGTTGGAATCCAGTGGGAGTAATGGCAGGTTGTTCAATTATAGTGGTTGTTGGTCTAGCGATGATTGGTTGTGTTAGTAAAATCTCATCTTGTAGGGTGAGGATTGAATGTAGCCCAAGCTTGGGATCAATCAGTATAAAAATCATTGTGCACTAATCTCTTCCCTATCTCTTTGCACTGATTTTGTTACAAATCTGTTAACTATTTTCGTTGATCTTTAAGACAAAAAAACTTTCACAAATACACTTAAAATTGAACTCTTTTATCAAAGTCTTTTCAAACAAACAAAACCTTTTTAAAACAAAGCTTTGAACTATGATTCTTATATGATACGTCCTATCTCTCTACAATAAATAAAATAGTTATGGTGACAACAATAGTGGTCATGATGATGATTGTGGTAGTGGTTATGACAACGACAATCATGATGATATTTTATGACGTGATAAATTCGATCTTTTATGTATTTGATTTTCTACTTTGTTAATCTTTTAGAGATTTTCTGATTAAATAAGGTTTTATTTTAAATTTAAAATATTTTTAATCTAGACCTTCCATTTTAATTAAGGGTTGATATTGATCATTCTCATTTTTATAAAGTAATCATTCTCATGTGATATATTTTTCCCGCTCTCTCCATCTCTCTTTCTCTTTATATATATAATTAACGAAACATTGAATAAAATATTATATTTACATTTATTGCTTGAGTTAGGACCATTATTAATACAATAAAAAAATAGTTATCTTGATTTTTGGGTCAAGTATATATACATGTGCTTGAAGACCATGTTTTACGAATAAGATGGACTCTTCAAGGTATTTCGTTGGCAAACTGGCAATCATATTAGCTTTCTTCATTGTGGCTTCAGGTATTATGTTTTATTTTCATTCTCTCCCATCCCTCAACTCAAATGAGTCAATTTGCTATACATTACATTTTATTTTTGACTCAAACCAAAATTTTCACATGCTATATAAAATTAATGTTGTTCTTATAATTATTTGGGAATGTAGGTACTGCATTGAATCAAAAGCAAAACCCATTTTAGGGCCCACTCGAGTACAATGTTTCTTCGACTTTCAGTGTAAGGCAAAAACTTAATACACCAGGCATAAAACTAATACACCCAGTCATGCACAGTGATTTTCATTCTTGATTTTACGCTTTCCGCCGCATACACCCTCCTCTGTGGCGATTTTGTTCAGGTTGCCGGTGCTCCTCATTGGTTTCGTCAGTTTCGACACGGTTAAGTCTACATTGGTGGTTCTTCGTTGACTGAGGGAGGTGGTAATCTGTTCCAGTCGCCATGTGAGGTACGTTCGGTTATCGGGCTCTGTTATGGATGGCACGGATTGGGCAATCCGTATATAGTGTACGGATTAGGTAATCCATAAAAGGCATACGGATTGGTGTTACGGATTAAGTAATCCATATGCATTCTACGGATTACATAATCTGTGCATTGTATACGGATTACACAATCCGTGAACTTCATACGGATTCAGTAATCCGTATGAAGTTCACGGATTGGGTAATCCGTATACAATGCACGGATTGGGTAATCTGTATGCCTTCTACGAATTACATAATCCATACTGTGTCAGAATTGTTTTATTTTTAAATTTATGATTAAATGAAGTGTCTAGTATTGGTTATCGTACTTATTTGAGTCGCTAGGAAACTTATTTAACTTAGATTAGATGATTACATGTTGTAGTATTGATGTTAATAGTGATTGTGGGATCGATGGAAATTTGATTTGTGGCCTATATTATATTTAATAGAAAAACATGGACTGCACAAAAGCCACATTCTTATTGCTGTTATGCCAGTAATGTTTGATATTCATGGTGGTCATCATGGTTCCATCGATGTATTGTTGTGGCTTATTGCTCTTATGGTCATTTACCGATTGCTTGGCTTTGGTAATTGTCTTGATGATTCCATCAATGAAGTGGTAGCGGTTCTGATGATGGTTGGCTTTGTCATTGTTTTGTTGATTATGTTTGAATAGCTTAATGGTGATAATATTGTTATCACCCATTATATTTGATATGTTTCTATTTGAATGAATGTTGAATTCCATATTGGTTCTGTTGTATACCAAATTATGGCCAGAACACGAGGGGGATATCAGGCATTAGGTCATGCTGTAGACAGAGGATCTGGTAGACACAAGAGTGGGAATGAAGATCCAGCCCCTCAGCGTCGTAGGCCCACGACATCTATTAGAAGACAAAGGCCAGGGGCAACTGTCGTTGACCCTCCGGCTCGAGACTTGCATTTGGGGGCTGGTTTGGATGACGATGGTGGTCCTGAGGACCGACGTCTAGAGGCTGATATCCTTGCCATGGAGGGGGGAGTAGATGAGATGGAAGGTTATCCAGGTGGGCCACTGGACACGTCAGTTTTGACACAGTATGCTGACCACGTCGCTCTTCGAGTGTGGGAAGGACAAGTACTTGTTTTTATTATTGTAATTGATTACACGACTGACATTGATGTAAAATGGTTGTAGGAACGGGCTAAGTTGAAATTAGCGTCCCAAGGAAGAAAGGTTCAGAAATTTGGGCGGCTTACACTGGAGATAGAGGGACTGGTTGTTGGTACCGGCTTAGCCCCGTTGATTGCATGCTCAGTCGAGCAAGTGACAGGGGGTTGCTCTCGGCTTTTGTGGAGAGGTGGCACCCCGAGACGAGCAGCTTTCATCTACCTGTGGGGGAGCTGACGATTACTTTGGATAGTGTGGCATCCTTGTTGCATATCTCCATTAAGGGAAATCTTTTGACATACGACATGATCGATGTTGGACAGGGGGTTCACTTGCTTGTTGACTTGCTGGAGATAACCCCTGAAGATGCTGGGGCGGAGATGCAGCAATGCCATGGGGCATATGTGCGTTTGTCTTGGCTGCGAGACATCTATGCGGTAAAGTGCAAGCAGATGAGGTGGATTGTAGCAGCCAGAGCCTACTTACTTCATCTTGTTGGCTGTACACTCTTTGCCAACAAGAGTGCTACACATATTAGTGTGGTGTACTTGGAGGCCTTTCATGATCTAGACGACGCAGGAGGATATGCTTGGGGTGTGGCAGCACTTGTTCACATGTATGCTAACCTAAACTATGCATGTCAGCACCACGACAAACATCTTGTCGGTTATATCACCTTACTTCAGGTAATGCTTTGACTGTTGTCATTGTATTTAATACGAATACATATGTTTTTTGCTTCTGATGATAAGAAACTAATGTTGGTATGTTGCCTTGTAGTGTTGGATCTATGAACATTTCCCCACTGTGGAAAATGTCACTGCTGTGATGGATTATCAAGAGTCCCAACCATGAGCGTGTCGGTGGAAGGCTGCCCAGGCATTACCGTTGAGCACCTATCGTAGAAGACTAGATAGGTTGGTCATGGAGGATGTTTGTTGGACTCCTTATGTCGATCGTCGTCCACATAGAGAGTTCGACATCATTTCCCTCTTCTCTGGTCATATTCGGTGTGGACCGATCATGGTCAGACATCTTTCGGGTAGGGTCCTCATGCAGTACGGGTATGTTCAGGATATTCCAAAGATGCACTTATCAGACGCGCCATCCACAGATTGTAACACCTTGTTTTACTATTTCATATTTTATGGGTTTTTTAGTAAAATTTCTGCTCCAATTTACTTAAAAATATATTAGTTATAAATTTCGAGGAAAATTATTTTTTCCTAGCTTAAAGTATTAACCATCAATATTGTGAACAAGTTCTTTTTCGCCAAATGTTCGTTTCGAAGTCCAAAATAATAATACAGTCCGTAATACAGTCCCAAATATAGTGTCCAAAATAATATACAGACGGCCTAATACAAACTACACGCCAACAGAAAGATTACAAATCATAGCATACAGTCCATCAAAACTTCCTCATCACACCTTCTTCAATATCATCTACAGCTTATGCTTCACTGTTCCTCTACTCGCCCAAATAAATTGGGGTCATCACAGGTGTCAACCACAGACACAAAAATAGGGTAAGTTTATGACAAACACAGTTTGAATAAATGAATATATATATACAGATGATCATGATAGCATTTATAACATAAGATGCATGAATGGTTCACACACAGTGCAAATCACACAGTATATACAGCATACAAATAATCATACCACATACTCATCATGTGATGCATGCTCATCTTCTTTATATGATGCATGACTCTCTCATCATTTTCATCAAATGTCATAGTCAAGATAGCCCCACTCTCTCTGTGGCACAGAACTTATCCATTCAGTCGGGGTAGGTCAGTGTCGCGATAAGAAGGTCACCTCTATCCATGTGATCATCATGGTGGTGTGGTCCTCACTGTGCTTACCCCCCAGGTCAGACTCCTCTTGTCTGAACGCATGGACTCAATCAAGCTATCTGACACACCTCCTCTTGAGGTAACGCTGCTTAATCCCCCGCAGGGCATATGCATATGAAACATGAAACTCATCATCATGTAATATCAAGTCCCATGTCAGTGGCCTCCAGAATTTATCCGATCAGTCAGGGTACCCCAGTGTTTTCTAGGTTCTCACTTACACGAACACTTTCATGCTTAGTGATTCCGTACTGCAAGAGCACCCCCTAGCACAGACATCTCTCATCTGAACGCACGGGTTTCATTCTAGTAACCAACTGACATACAACTCTCTGTGATACCCATGAGATGGTTTCCTTTATGCATGACAACTCATTCGTCTCATCACATAATTTCTCGTCACTTTCTCAACATCAATATAACATACAACTCACTCATTTCTCATACACCGAAAATCATAGAACCACTTAAAGTTCATAGCAACACACGAAATCCATAAAGATTCACAAACCCTTAGCAATTCATTCATTTCACAGAAACTCATAGAAATACTCAACAACACATGAAATTCATTTATTACCACGTAACAATACTTAAACCATTTTTATCTCTTTGGAAAATTTCATCAAACACATGGTAGGCAATCTTTGTTTTATAAAATACTTTAAAGAAAGCTACTTAAACATTAATCTTTATAAAGTTCAACATAATTCTAAGAATAAATAGACATGTTCAAGGGTTTGGAAAACACTCTGATCAAAACTTATAACTTTAGTAAAACATAAAACACTTTAACTTTAATAACATATTTCATTATATAACTTCAATTCCAATCAACCTTTTTCTTCAAAAAATAGTCATAATACATATAGAATTAAGTTACTTAACATTTACCTATTAAGTTAAATTCAAGTGATTCACTCAAATATTTATTCATTAAACCAAATCAAGTCACTCATTCAAATACTCATTTCCTTTAGCAATCTTTATCTCTTTGAGGCATTTCATCAAACACCTAACATACAAGGCTTGGTTTCTTATGAAAACAATTAAGAATCTCAACAAAATGAATATCCAAACTTGCTTATCATAAACTTCCCCATACCTTGCTTTCCTTAAGCTTTTGGACAGCCTTCCTCCTAGTGCTTATAGTTCTTCACGTGGGATTTTCTTAAGGCTAGTGGGCTTAGTTTTATGTTAAGCAAAAAGGCAACTAAAATGGACTATTTAGAAAATGATGGAAGTGAAATATTAGAAAGTGATGGAAGTGGAATGTTTGCACATAGCCTTGCCTCCAACCAGCCCATGTTTCGGTTCCACCTCCTTTTTATAAGCTTGTTGGTCTTGATTTTTGTTACAAATATCTTAACTTAGCTTTCCATATGCTTAATTTTTATTGGCTAGTCTTTTTCCTCCTTACAAGTGGCCATGTCTTGAAACTTCTACATTATTCTTCCTTTCAAATTGCATGTAGCTTCTCCCTTAGCCAGCCTTCAATTTCGGTCCTTCCTTGGTTTAGTATTAATGAAGTGCAAAATATCTTCCTAAGCTATGATGTTTAGCTTTCCAAGTGAACCAATGATAAGAATCCTTGTTTTTCTTCTCACCAAGTGTCCAAGTTCTACATCCTTCTCCTTGATTCTTCATTTGCACGCAGAATGCTAGGCTTCTAGGAAAAGTTTCACCAATTTTTCTTTCTTTTACATGTAGTAGCCAACATTTAAAGATTTTTGTGTTTTTGCTTCATTCCTTCCTTATTATATTATCTTGAAATTGAATAAAATTATTTCTAGTATTTAGTAAAATCTAATTTATATTTCCAACCTAAGAATAATATATTTCTAAGCCATCCTCAATTCCACTAAAATTATTCAGAGTGTTAGTTAGACTTTACCTACAAAATCACTTTTATCTTAATTCTAATTGGTCCGTCTTTGCCTTTAATTATTAAAATTACTAAACTAGCTTATTAAAGCAATCTATTCCTCTTATAATTAAGAGAAAATGCTATAGATTGTGTCTATCCTTTTCCTATGGTTTTCTGATGCCTGAGGTAGTCTGTATCGAGCTCTTCTCAAAATATCTTCCAAAATTCTTAGAAATTACAGTTTATGGTTTCTGCCACCAACCAAGTTGATAATTTGTTATCTGGGAGTACACTGTCTTTTCCTCAGGTTCCTTCAGAATTCCCAAAAATATCTGACCATTTCTAGGCTAAAGGGTATTTTGGTAATTTTCAAAATATCCAGGGGCATTTTCATCATTTTGACCTCAAGGGCATTTCTGTCATTCCTAGTTTAAGGAAAGGGTAATATGGTCTTTTCCCTTAACCATTTCACCCAAATAACTCATTAGACTATCAATTTTCCTAAGACTTGCTTTAATATTTAACTGTAGTTTTGAAATTTTGGGATGTTACACACATGAGATTGACGAGACATGGATACAGTTTGGGGATCACTTAGCATCCACCGCTGAGGTTGCCCATCATCCTAGTCAAACAGTGGTGGGCTACATGGACTGGTTTACTCGGGTGTCGCATCCATATATGAGACCCGTTGAGGTTGGTGATCCTGTTAGGCACCCGCCGTCCGAGCCACACATTATTGAGGACCCTCTGCAGGCTGCTACTGATGACCCAGCGCCAGATCCACCTATATCCGATGAGCGTCGACATGCATTGGTATGTGCGTCATTGTTGAACTGTTTGTTTTGTAATATATGTAGTGTTACAATGGTAACCGTTATTATTTTCACATTGGTTCAGGCTACATTCGATAGGATAGCGCGTGGCTTACAGGAGATGATAGACCTACGCATGGTTACTCCTGGGACTGATGCCTATGCCGCTACTGAGCGCCTACTACGTATAGCTCGTTTGGTGACCAAGGAATGATGTGTCTATCAACGGCAGAGACAGACGAGGCAGAGGCAGTAGTAGTGATGCTTTTGGAGGCGTTTTATTTATTATTATATTTATCGTACTGGTTATTGTACTTCATGTTCTATGAGCATTATTTTAGTTCGACATTGTACTTCATGTACTTCGACATTATTGTGGTTTTGACATTGTCTATAATATTATGTTTCTTTTGAGTTATCGCTTGTCATGAAAACACGTTTATACAACAACACATGGTATTAATGTTTAAACAAAGCATCAAAGAACATGATTAAACAAGATTCATAATTTGTCAACAATATCAACCTAAATAATACAATTTTAACTAAAGTCCTAAGTCAACATAATCAGTACAGATATGCTGAAGTTGTCTATAAGCTTCTATTCTATATTGATGTAAGGAACTATCCATTGATTTGCAACATTGTAACAATTCCTTGACCATAACAACGCAGGTGGCGGAATAGGACATCCAGCTTTCAATGCAACCTGAAACAATAACCAACATCAACTTTGGTTAACATTTGTTAAGAGCCTTTGGGCAATAAACTGTGTTCAACAACTTATACCTGAACAAAATGATTTCCAAACACATGTCCAATACAAATTACCCGATGAACATTGACATCTGTAGGTGGTTGGCTTCTTAAAGGAAAGAACGTCATGCTTTGTTTCAAAGACAGAGAAACAAGAACAAGGTTATACCGTGATGCAATGACGTATCGCAGATCCGTGATATCCATCCACTTATCAATTGTTACCTGACATGAACACCACTTAACTGTAAATATAACTACCATGGTTAATGTATAAGTACAAACATAGTAACATTGTAGTTACCTTTGACAACCCATCAACAAGTAGGGACCGTTTCAATTGCTCAAATCTGTCAAAGCCACCAAACAATGCTATGTATTCACCAGACCATTGTGCAAGTTCTTTAAGCAAATGATTGCCAACCAAAGACCAAGATTCTTCACCGTAACCTAGTAAAGCCGCAATAACACGAAATCCACAGTTACCATCAGATTTAACATCAATGATGTCTACAATGTAATCATGCATAAATGTATGAAACTGATCCAGCATTGGTAGCTTGGTCTTTGTATGTCTGTCATCAGCCGAAGATGTTGCAGGATGTTTTGGTGTCGAACAACTATTTTGAACAGAATGTAATTCGTCCACATACTCCCAGTAAGATGGATCCCGCTTGGTTGACCTCGCGTGTTGCGAAACTTGTCTCTTTTGCGCACCTTTTGTTTTCACTTTTTCAGGTGGAGGACACATTGAGTTTTTGTCAAGATATGCAATTTCTCTAAGTTTTGTCTTTAAAGTGACCTTCCCACAAAAATCAAGGTAATTAAAACGCATAGATATGGCTTCCATCTCTCTAGTATTGTCCACCTGGCCCTCATCTACACCTTGATCTTCAAAACTTAACCTCCGCCAAAACAAATCAACAACATCAATAGGTATGGACCCAAGAACATACTTACCTAGCTCACATACACAAGGCAATCCATGCGTAGTTCTCATCACACATCCACAACGTTTTTTGCTTTTGCCTGCGTAATGGACTCGCTCATACTCCGCAGCTATTTGGTTTAAAGCATACCTGGACACCATTCCAATCAGTCGTTTATACAGTGTTACTTTAAACACATGACCCACCACATGTGTGCTTCTCTCCAATGATGCCCTAATCTCAGTATGTTGCAAGGTCAGCATGTTGTGCATTGCATCCCATACACTACACAGGTCGCCTAGGCTATTCTGCAACAGCCTCTTCAATGTGGAATGTGCTGACTGGACCCTGCAATCCAATGGTAACAGTCACAAACTATCCCCTACATCCACATTATAAAAGCAATAACTTTACAAAACTTAAAGATTTTCTAACCTGTTAGTTGTTGTGTTACCCAAATGCATAACTTGTTTGGTCCACGCTGTAACAAATTTTTCTTTGTGTGGATTGAGCCATGTGGTTTCACGTAATCAACAAACGCAGGCCATGGAGAACACGCAATGTCAAACTTTCCCATACAATCACCAAATTCATTCTCATTAGCACAGTCCACAAGACTTCCCCAGGCTTCCATCACATAGTCCCATGCGTTACTCTGTCAGATAAAAGTTTTACATTTTGCCTTCACATTTTTTTCAATGTGGAACCGACAAAGTAAATTGGTAGACATAGGGAACACAGTTGTAATTGCACTCATCAATGCTAAATCTCTATCACTGACAATGACCTTTGGGAAAAATTCAGTTTTAATAAATATGCCTCTAAAACGTTCTAGGGCCCAAACAACATTGTCTACACGTTCAGCTTCTAATAAAGCAAATGCAGCTGAGAACGTCATCCCAGTAGGAGTGACACCAACAATGTCCAATAACGGAAGTCTGTACCTGTTTGTTTTGTATGTGCTGTCTATCAGGAAAACAACATTATATGCATTGCTCAACTTCACTGCATCTGGATGGCTCCAAAACAGGTCACGAATGACATTTTCATCCTCCACTCTATGCCAATGAATGTACATGTCACGTTCAAGAAGCTTTATCAACTGTTGCAATTTAGTATTACCTTCCCTGATACGCGTACGATATCTATATCTTGCATTCATTACTTGCTTCAAGGATGTACAATTATTCGGATTATGCTCTTTCAAAGTTAGGAGAATATTCTTAGGCTTCACCATCGATCGTGTCATATCATGCACTACAACCTTCTCTTCCTCTGTCAGTCGACCAGCATACGGGTGTCCACATAATGAGTTTGCCAAACCATGATTACGAGTGCCATATAATAATTTCACCATCCACCCTTCACCTCCCGGTACTAGTTTGGCTCGCAATTTAAACGGACAATTGCATTTTCTCGTGCTAGTCACTGTGGGTACCATGTTTTTATTGAACGCTCTATACTTTCCACTTCTCTCACAACCAATTAAAACAAATGATGGTCTTCCCTTCTTTCCAGTATGCATGTCTGACCTCATTATCACGGCTACAAAACCATTCTCATATGCAACATTTCTAGCCCATTTTAATACATCCTCACGAGAAGCGAACAACTACACAAATCAATAATAATCAGGATTAAGTTCCATAAATCACTTATTAATAAACAGTAACAAATTTATAAATAATATACATACCTCACAAGTATTGAACGCTGCAGAACAATCGACTGAACAATCAGTTTTTCCAAATGCACTTGGTTCATCTCCGATATCTTCATTCATATCAATTTATTCGGACATTATACTATCGTACATCCAGTCATCATCGTTCATCTTCACAAATGACAACAAACGTACATAAATCACAGTGCAAACACATGATAATAATTAAAAACACCATTTTTAATAATTATAATCAATTTTTAATAATTAAAATCATTTATTTATACAATACGGATCAGCCAATCTGTATGGTCCATACGGATTGAGTAATCTGTATGGACCATACGGATTGAATAATCCATATGGCTCATACGGATCACACACGCATATGCAAACGTCCGGATTACCTAATCCGTATATTCTATACGGACTATCGAATCCGTAAATGAAAAAAAAAATCCAGCTTACCTTCACCGACAACTGCACCACCACCGCCTGCGACTCCGACCAACCCAACAGTGGCAAATGCAAACACCACCAGCTAAAACAACCACAACCAACACCTTGCACTCACAATGCACTCAAGGACCAGCTTCAACTTGTTAATGGAAACCAACAAAAAGTGCTCAGCTTTTGTTGTAAACAATGGAGGGTAGTATTGGCATTTTTAAAAAATCTGGGTGTATGAACCTTTTGATGGGTGTATTAAGTTTTTCCCTCAGTGTATACTTGGATGTCCGTTTCCAATTTGTGGCTGCAATCTCAAATGTGTTGGCCACTAGTGTCAATGTCTAGGATCATCAACTTTAACCAATAATTTTCTTAATCGAGTACCCGTAGATCGAATACCAGAATCTTGTGATGCAATTATCAAGTTCTCAATAATTATTTGTTCATTGTCATGAATAATGAATGATTGCATCTCTTATGTATCTAAACATTACATAATGAATATTAATAAAATTTAAGCTTTACTTTTTCCTTATTTTTTCTTGATTAATACTTACATTTGATTTACTTTCAAGATAGGATTAAACTAGGTGATAAAGATGAAAAAAATAATTAGTAGAAATTTTCTTACTAAATTTTCTTTGATTTAATTATGTTGATTATTTACAATCATGGATTCGATCTCTAGCATGTGCATATAAAAAAATATTTGTTGAAAGAAATTAATTTTTTATATGAATTTTAGTATCTTAGAAAA
This sequence comes from Glycine tomentella, assembly GCA_007407185.1. Classification (NCBI taxonomy): domain Eukaryota; kingdom Viridiplantae; phylum Streptophyta; class Magnoliopsida; order Fabales; family Fabaceae; genus Glycine; species Glycine tomentella. The sequence continues at coordinate 94,234 of PYAF01002772.1, forward strand.
TTAGTTCTTGATTTTCGATTGAGAAATAACTTAATTACAAATAACAAATGAAGATAAGACTTTTGCATGTATTTTATTAAACTTAAAAAATCACTTAATATATATATATATATATATATATATATATATATATATATATAATATCTATCAGCTAAATGTTACTTCTTTTAAAATGGAAAGACACCTCACCAGTTAAGGATTTATAATTTATTTTGGCTAATAACTAAGACTCTTAAATGTTTCTCTTGTGATTTGAAGTTGATATAGATTTGCGACACTTTTAATCTTTATGTTACATGAAAAACTAATGAAGAAAAAAAAACAAAACAAATTGAGGTAGCCATTTTAAAACTTGAAACACCACTACCTTCCTTGTGACCTCGTAGACATGTTGATTTCTCTGCTTTTCGCAACTTTACCTCATTTTAAGCCTCAATTTCATACCTTTTAAATAGTTAAAATAAATTAACTTCAGTTACATTTATATTTTAGTATAAAAATTGAATGGCATCCATATTTTTATACCCAAGTTCAATTATATTTGTAAAAAATCAATGCTCGTGGATTAGGCAGCTGGTAATCTTTGGATGCCACTAGTATGTTCTAATAATTAATTTACAAAAGAATAAAATAATAAATTAATGAAAAGAAGTTAAATAGAAAAATTACTGAAGGATTAAATTTTGAATGATTTATCGTATATGTGATTAGGGGCTGATCTACATTAAAGTGAGGGTGTGCACATGCATCCCTTCACTTAAAAAATTACATATAATTATCTAATGTTTGTATATTTTATCTCCCTAATTTTATATATTTGAACCCACTTGTAATAAAATTATGTTCAACGTTTACTCCAGCTACATGTGTATGATAATGATAATTATCAATTTTTATTTTTTTTAAATAAATTACCTCCATTGACTCAGGATCCTAGATCCGTCACTATGTGATATACATAATCTTTTGCTCTTCTCTGAACTCAACATCATTAACAATGGTGGAAATATCTCTCTCAAAAAGGTCTTCAACATGAGATGCTTTAATTCTTCACAAGTTTCCTTATTTATAAAAGATGAGCTTAACTTGTTTTAAGAGTAATTAATGGATGACAATAAATATTTACATTTCAAGTACTCTTGGAAACACCAAACTTCAATTTCTAAGTTGTGCCTAAAATTCTTGAGGTAAAAAAGTAATACTAGAACTTACTAAATGGAATGCAATTATGTTAAATACTTTAATAAAGAATTTTTTCTTTCATAATTATCTTATCCAGTTCGAACAAAATCAATTTTATTAAATAATAGATATGTGATTTAGACAAAAAAAAAATTATTGCTAGTATAGCGATTCATTATAGGTAAATTGCATATGCTGAAAAACATCTGATGAAAACTTAGTTATATTTTTTTTTTCTTTATAAAATGGCATGCAATTGAGCTCAGTAATAGACATGTTGTCAAAGAATGATATGAACTGCATATCATTTTCAGACTCCTTAACCTAATTCAATAAATAATTCAATTTAACAACTCGAACAAAATATTGGTCTATATAAGTAGTCCTACTCCTATATTTCACACACGATTATTATGGGAAAAATCATATTAACAATATTTGAGATGCATTTGATAGCTCATTATAAGCTTATGAAGCATACAAGAACAAGCTAAAACAACTTATAGGAAAACCATCGACCGCAAGGACGGATCTAGGATGTTGTGTTCAGGGAAGCTTCCCTCACAAATTTTTTAAATTTTATTAATACAATGTATATATGTATATTTACAAATTGTCTCCATACTTTGAAATGTAGTAAAAAAAAATCAATACATAATATGCATATTGCCCTCACAGATTTACATACATGAATAATGTCTCCGTAAAACCTTAAAATTTCTGAATCTGCCATTGTTTGAGCCCCTTCTATAAATCAAAATAAGATCTTCAAATTGTTCCAGAAGCCATCACTGACAGTGTGGGTTAATAGATGGTTGCTGAGAAAATATTTTATATCTCTTCACTCATATCCGAAGAACTTGGAACTTCAGAGACTTTAACGTTAACAAATGGCAAAGAAAGTGTATTCTTTTCTTCCGTGAAAGGAAGTAACTTTCCTGAATACAAGCTCTTAATGATCCAGCCAAAAGGCTGCAAAAGAGAAAATCAACAGGGAATTCAGAAACACCCACACCTCACAAATAAGCATATAAGATAGAGCATGATAATTGAAATGTCAAGAATTTTCACATGATAAACCATGAAATGGCAGAATTTTTTAGCATGTTGATGCACGACCAATAACTTCTCTTTACAAATTATATTCAAATCTGAAATAAAAGAATTACTTATTACCATGATGGGGATGTGCCGCTCTTTTGCACAGTGCTTCAGGTGACGTGATATTGTAGCCTTATCTTCAACTACAATAGCTCCAAGCAAAGTCCTTTCCTCATCAGTGCTCCATTCTAATCTTTGAAGAGTTTTGAACACATGTCCACCTCCATGCTGTGCAACACAAACATGCACACACGCACAGTTTTTAGAAAATGCTGAGACCTTTAGTATAATCTGTATCAGTACTTACACACCTACATTGCATTGTTACATTAAAGTTGTAAATTTAGATAACTTCAGATTAGACATGATAGCATTGATATTTGTTAGAAGTCTTGTATTCACACAAGATATCTCAGCTACATGAGGATTTCATTACATTCCAAAGTCATCAAATGTAAGTCCATTGCCATCAACTACCGATTAGTTTTAGAAACTCAGCCATTCAAACCAAAATTGTAAAGAAAAACTCTCTTCTTTATTTATAAAAAAATTAAAACATAAAATAGTAAAATACAATTAAAAATTGGTAAAAAAGTATAAATTTTACACCATAAAAGTAGGACACATCAAGGGTCAACTTAAGATGAGTGAAGAAAAAGAAAAGGTAAAAGAATGATCTTACCTTGATGATACATGCCAATTTGGTGCAGAAACTAGGCTTCCCATGGAGAAGAATTCCTACTCTTTCAAAAATATCTTTTTGGTTTCTTTGATGAATTGTTGTCCCGATCCTAGTCCACTTCATGTCTTTTCGATTTGGAAGAATCATGTATCTACTACAATGAAACCAGAATCATAAAACTATGGAGAAGGATTTAAAGATCTTGACGGCACATATCATTAAAATTGGAGACAACGTCTAATATTTCTACAGATTCTATTAGAGTATACTTACTCTATATTGGTCTTATCTCTAACCAATGTGGGACTTAGATTTTCCCCAATACACCCCCTCATCCCCAACACTTTCGAGCTTGATGCGTGGATGACCTGGTGGGTGCTTCATTTAATGGATCTAGGATAAGCTTTGATACCATCTTAGAATATGAGTTTGGGTTTAACTCAACTCCAAAAGCTAGCTCATGCAATGAGGGTTGCCCCCCACTTATATATACTCTATAGTGGATTCTTTCCATTCCAAATCCAAGTGTGGGTGGATAAGTACCAGCTGCTCAAATAGATAATGGGTCTATATCTAAGTTAGGGAATGTGTATGTGAGAGATGCTAGAGATGTTTGGCTGAAAGGGGAAGGGAAGAAACATGTATGTGAGGGCATGTCCACTTAGACACCCAAGAGAGAGCAGAGGTAAGGGAAAATAAAGAGAATTCGGTTAGGGAGTAATACACAACAAACAGGGTTGACACCAAAAATAGAAGTTTTTTTTTTTTTTTGATCAGCAAAGATAATATGTATATATATATATATATGATAAAGAGTAAACATAGTACAAGTAGTACCATTACAAAAAAACATCTATAGTCCCGAACCAACCTATGGCAGCCTAATACATGAAAGTACATGGATTAAGATGCCAAAAGTCGGGGTGGACTTTGAGTTGCCCCAAAAAACAGGGGAATCTAAGTACTATACCCCCCCCTACCAACAAAAGCCTCTCTCATGTTACTAGACCAGAAATGAAAGGATTTGTCGAATCCAAGCTCCCCATTCTTGATCCATGACCAGCAAGAGAACAAAGCAGATTCCATCACTTTAACAGGATTAAAGCTTTCATTGTGGAAAACAATTCTGTTTCTATGCCTCCAAATGTTCCAAGTCAAGGCCAGCCACCATAATGACCATCTATGGGAAGTGAGCCCTATTTTCTGAAAGAAACCAAATTGTGTGAAATGCAGTCTCGGAATCTCAGAGAATGCCCCCAAGATGTTTGCCCACCTCATAGATTCCCACCAAAAATAGAAGTAATTGTATTTCTGATCATATTACAACGGCTATAATGGTTAGAATCACTCGTCAAAGCTCAGTCCCTACAATTTCCAGTTCACTCTCCATTTCCCCATCCATTCCGTTACTTCCCTCTAAATACCTCTTCTCTCTCTCTCCTTCTATGATTCCCACATCTCCCTCCACTCCCCTATGACCAGCTGACATTTCTGCTATTTCTTCCTTTTTCCATTTCTTTCCTCCACATCTTTTGCCACCTGTCTATTTTTCCTCACATATACCCGTAGGCCTTTCTCTTTAGACCAAATATTCACATTTCCCCCTCTTACATTTCCTTTCTACCCTCTCCTATAAATGTTCACATTGGGCCTATCAGAGAGAGAGGGTATGTAATGTTTTTGTGGTCATAGAAACTTTCCTAGTGACTGAGGAGTGCCTCTTTATAAAGCATACGCTTGGGTTGAAGTGCATGATCAACTTCTGAGATCATCTAATTAATGTTCCCTTTTTCATACTTATTCGTATTCGGATTAATATTGTTTCAGTGAGAGGGAGTGTACCATGGTGCATACTATTGAAGAACGACATCAACATTAACAACATCAACAATACCTTTAACCCAAGTTAATTAGGGTCGGTGGTAGATGAACCCAATGATAGATCGGAAACAAGACAAAGAAAGAGAAAGGGAGATAAGAAAAAGTGGAAATAAGCAAAAGAGATGAAAAATAAGCTAAAATAAAAGAGGAATAAAAAAATTACGAGAAGCAAAAGTCAATTTTAGATAATACAACTTACTTTTCAGGTTGCAAAATAGTTCCAGATGCAACACAATCAGTAACCCAATCAACTTTTAGTATTGAGGCACCAACAGCACAACCATATAAGAATTTGGTGGTTTGCAGCTGAGACAAACAACAGAAACTCCATTATATTGACGTAAATAATTCAATCATTGTGTTAGGGACCAAATCACAGACAAAGTAATGAATTTGGGAAATGTATGTATTATTTGCTGAAAAAAGGAAATACAGAAGGAGTATAATCCTACTGCTACAGAGCTAGGCTCCTACAGACAGGCTATGGCCCTCTGTCCATAACTGAATTTCTAAAGTTTCAGATACCCCTCTCATTCTACGACATTTCCCTAAATACCCCCAGATCCTCCCTCACACTTTTGGCAATTCTGTTACTCCTCTTGCCACCTCACCTTTCCTCTTCTCACCCTTGTTTCCTCTAGCATACACCCTCCAAATCTTGGGCTTCTCACCAATGTCCAAGCACACACTCCCAATCCTATCACATTGTACGAAACAACATAATAATTAATGTTGTACAATTTGTCCATTATTACTTATTTTAATAGAAAAAATACTCATTAGGCTTTGCATAAATATTCCGCTTTAGGTGAAGAAGTGTTACTTAGACGTTAAATAAACTTTGGTCTATAAAATTTGCATATTCGGTTAGTGAGATGTGAATTTCCAACTATTAACATATATGGAAAGATTAAGTCTGAGAATGAAAAGAGGCAACTCAAAACCATTGAGTGCTTCAACTTCAAGCCATTACTAGGCCCTACTAATAGACACAAAAAGCCTCTAATAATTGGTGCCTAATGGGTAAATTATGGATTTTCCACAATAATTATGATCATAATTATCATATGTTGCAGATATAAAGATCAATCAAGTCTTTATCACCAGATAGGCATCTTTTGTGTAATTTTACTTGTTAGAGAATGCAATTTAATTGTTGAAATGAATCCCCAGTGCCATAACGTAGGAACAAGAGATTAACATAAACGAAGAAAGAAAGCTATGACACAATTAGCAGAAGTTTTAAGCATTAGTTTTAACATAAAAGGCATAAGGTTATATTGATCATTAGAAACAAACCTTTCTCATACAAAGAATAATGGGAAAGTGATATAAAGTTGAATTTCTCTTCCCCCTTGAGTTTTGAGGAGAGGGAATATCATAAAGAACCACCCCACCAGAATTCCTTATAAGTGCTTCCATGTTCCTTTCCTTCTGACTAGATATTCCAGTGAGAAGGAACTCTATACCTTGAAATATAAATTCATTCACTACGCTTCTGCAATAATTTGTCAAAGAATGTTTCATACATGGCACAGAAGAGGTCAATGACTTTGAAACTCGTCGCCTTTTTGCTCTAACAGATGAACCTACATTGTTATAGCAAAAAATAAGTAAAACCCAATATATAAAACTGAAATATACATTTCTGTTAGAGAATAGAGATGTAATATAACCATTCACGTGTCTTCACGTAACAACTTAAGTTTTTGGGATAGTTGGTTCATGATATGGGTATTAGAGCCTCTATGAACAAGTGGTCTCCTCAAAATATCAGAACAAGGTAGGAGGATTTATGCATTATCCACATGTTAAGAGCCCAAAGAACTTTTGGGTGAGGGAGCATGCTAGACATGAAATATAAAACCATTCATGTGTTTTCAGTTTCACCTAACAGCTTAAGCTTTTGGGATAGTTGTTCGGAGTCTTAGCAATTAGATAAACAGAACTAAAGACTTACATCTTTTATGTGAGGATTCCAACTTTGAGCATTTCCTTTTTGGATGAAGCTCCTCCACTTTTTCTGAGAAATGTACTTGCTTTCCGACTCTAACATGTCCACTGTGTATATTATTGCTCTCTAGCTGCAGTTTATTAAGATTATTGTTCTGTCGATTTTGAGCAACAGTTTCTGGTACTACATGCTGCGTCATAATTTTCTCTACACTGATACCATTTGCAACATTGATAGGGCCCTGCAAAAACCGGCGTATCTGATGGTTTAGAATAAGAGGTGATCTCCTGTTTTGTGTTGGTTCTGTTGAAATGTCACTTGCATCTGCTGCTTTTAACTCATCGGCACTCTTGTCATCTGTTATTTCAAGAGTTGACTTATGATCAACCAAAGGCTGATTATCTTCTTTGTTTTTGTTTTCATCTGCATGCTTTGAAGCAGATTGGCTCTGTGAAATCTTTGTGCCCAAGGATGCAGCACTACCCATACTCTGATAGGTTGGAAGTTCTTCCAAATTATACTTTAGGTTGAAATCTTGGTTTGGTATAATCATGCTATAAGTCTTAAGACAAGTATGTTCAATCCTTGTTAACTTCCAAGTGATTTGTTCATCCATCCTTGTTTCAGTGATTGGAATATCTTTACCATCTGATATAGACATAATTTTCTCATCACTACATCCAAATTTTACATTCTTATCTAAGATACTTTGAAAATTGTCCACCTCAAATTCAGAGATGGATGGGACAAAATCCTCAGTATCGTGTTTTTTGTCAATATCAGTATTATAGTTGACATGCTCTAAGGAAAGGCTACACGGAACAACTGAACAAAGAGGATCAGTCAATGATAGACTAGAACATCTGATCAGATCTTGAGACTGCAATATGCTCTCATCAGGTTTGTTGTGTGAGTCTTCAGAAGGCACACTTAGCTGAGAACCAATGGCACACTTGGGATCATGTTTTGGCACAAAGGAATTCTCATCTGGAACAATATCTACAGATTCTGTAAGAAAGCTTGTCTCTCTGATGAGAGTATTCGGATTCCATTCTGCATTGTTCCGATTCAATGAAGATGAATCTAATTCCTTCCAAGAGGAAAACAGAGTAGTTAAAATACATGTAAAACAAGACAGGGTATCAAGATGCTTAAATTCATGAAAGAATATATACATGCAATATAAATCATCTGAGAAAAGGAATGCACATTTGAAATGAACATAAAAATGTAGGGATGGTGCACGGAAAGTAAAAAGGAACAAAAGGACAGGCACTTAGTAAAAGAAAGAATATGATTTGACAGAAATTTGCCTCCAACCAGAAGTTCCCCTTACGTACATGATTATTTAGCATTCTATACAGCCACACAAGCACCTGATATGGAAACAGTGGTTTATTCTGTATCTCATCAACATGGATGGAAATTGAAATATGTAGAAAATCAGGTATGCGTAGATTCCTTTGGTTCAATCAGACAAGTGTTCATTAAATATCCATACAATGATGGCAACAATAAAGTGCTAAGGCATTCTTGAATGAGGAATACAACCAACAGCCATGAATAGATAGCTAGCCAATCCCTAATGTTCAGCGTGAACTTGCAGAAAATTCTACATAAACATTGAAAAATTCTATGAACAGTCCCATTTCCCATCAGATACCAACTATCAGCATAATATCTAGGAATTCAAAACTGTGCAACCCACCTTCATGATTTTAGGCAAAGTAAAAACTCGGGATAAAGAATATGTCTTCCATATTTCTCTGAATAGTAATTAGCAGTAAGATGCTTCTAAAGAAACAGTTCCAAGACTCATAATATTTAACCGTTTTTTAAGATTTTAGAATTATTAAATATATCAACAGTATATAACTATATAAGACATCCGAAACCAATGCTTGAGTCAGAATTCAGTTATTATGAATCTATTGGATTTATATATGACAGGTTGCAGCATTAAATTGTCACAAAGGTTACAATAACCTCAACTTCACTACAATGTTACTTTTTTTCTTTACATCATTCTGTGAGCTGTTAACTGTCAAAGAACCAAGCATTGTTATTATTATGTAAGGTAATTGTGTCAAATGTTGACCACACACATATGTAAGTATGTTTATATTGACAACAGTAACTGAAGTGTAAAATGATATCCCTAATAAATGCTAATTGTAATCAAATCATACAGACATTAACATGTATACATTTAACAATTATAAAGTCTAAAGGAAATTAGGAAACACAGAGTAGCTAATATCCTCACATCTTCCCTCTTCTCCAGAATAGGCAATAGCCTTTTTGGTTTCAACAGGTTCTCATCATTTCTTAAAGAAACATGACTCATCAATTTCAAGGATAACTCAACATGTTTGTGTTAACTAGAATATCAACAGAAAATGACAATTTGTATGACTAAAAGAAATGATAGGTGAAAGAAAGAGAAAAAACACCACACACCTTACATGTCCAACCCCCTAACCAGCGGCTTCTAAATCTTTCTGGATCTGGGTAAGTTGCCCAATTCTCCTTTTCTGAATAGTTTAACAAAGGAAAATAGATAAGCATGCTGGAGAAAGAAAGTCAACGAAAATGATGAGAAAGCTCTTAAAACTCACTGAAGTTTCCAGAATTCTCAACAAGTGGCAAGCTGACACTGTTTGGTGGCTTGATTGAAGTCAAATCAACCATAGTCAACCCAACTGTCTGGAAAGTGGAAATCAATGTAGCATCAATTACATGATAGAAAAATCCAGTAATACTGGTGACACAATGCTGATCACAAATAACTTAGACAATACCCAACAATGAGACAACTAATTTGTTCTTTTATTCATCAATTCATTCTTTTCAATTTCAGTTGCAGTAGCTATTTAAAGATATGAAACATATAAACCATTCATATATCTTCACCATACAGCTTAAGCTTTTGGGATAGTTGGTTAGTGACATGATATTGATATCAAAGCCTCTACAACCAAGTGGTCTTCAGTTTGAACCTTGTCATCCCCATTCTAATAAAATGTTAAATTTCAATGCAAGGTAGGTGGTATGCATTATTCAGTATGGACGCTTAAAGCCCAAAGAACTCTTTCGTGAGGGGGTATTTTAAAGATATAAAGTAAAAACCAATGATATGCCTTCACCTAATAGCCTAAGCTTTTGGAATAGTTGGTTCAAGACAAGCTAAAATGTGGATGTCCTCTAGACAGGTGGAACAGAAAGTGAAAGGAAAAGAAGCTAATTTACCTGGTTGGGGGCCAAAACATAAGTACTATTCTTTATGCATTGATGAGAAATACGAAGACTATTATCAAAATGTTTGAGAGTGTTTTCACCCAAACCAGGATCATCAGAATGCATCTCCTTTTCACAATGTAAAGAATAACGACGTGAGTCTTGCTGCACCTCCATCTCCACATTAGCTTCTAACTGCTTTTGTTTAGATTTATCATCAAAATTGGCAAGCTGAGAAGTAAACTCACCATCACTATGTTTATTATTGCATCCAATATCATTTTCAGCACCGGACACACCTTTTACTTGAAATATAGCTGAACTGCAAAGATTGTTCTCAACAGGAACACCAATGGGTAAGCCTATATCTTCATAGGTATCTTCCATAATGAAATCATCCAAATCAGAAAGAGAATCACTATAAATAGATTCCTCATTTGAGGATTGGAAGCCATCTTCCAACCCCTCGAGCCGTGCCTGCTTCACACAAAGTGCAACTTCAAGTACAGCTTCTGTACGCATTGTTTCTAAAACTGAGTCCATCTTCACTAAATCATGTATGACCAATGCCTCAGATGCAGCAATAGAGAGTTCAACTGCATTACTGACACCAGCACCTTCAAAACCTTTAACCTCAGATCCTTCTTTCTGTTGTCCAACAGAATCAATTGTATCAATGAGATATTTCGAAGCACCCTTTTCCACGGTTTCAGGGATGAAAGTAGCCAATATATCTTGTTCACAGGTAAGAGGATCCATCATGGAATGCATGTTTTCTATAAAATCGAAAGGTTGAAAAGGTTGCAATGCCAAAACTTCACTTGTTGCAACTACATCATGTGATTCATTCATATCTTGATTCGGGCAAAAGAGTGGATCAACATCTGAAGAAAGACGCAGACTAAAGTGAAACACCTGCTTCATTGAAATATAAATAGATCCATGAACTCTTGGTCTTAAATGGAATTAACAGTATATGTAATTTACGGAGTTGCTGAAATAAAATTTACAAACACATTTTAGTCTTAAATGGACAAGGCTACTTCTGTACTAAGCAGCATTGATAGGACGGTTATGTGAAGAATTTGTACTCTTTAGGCAGTTATGGTTCTAAATTATTAGTATCTGAGTAGTATTTATGACTTTAAGCAATTATCGATGTATGTAACAGTTATAGTGTTATATATGTGGTGATACAAACATGTAGAAGACAATTAATGTGTTAGTTTGTTGTTTGTTAAAGTCTTTGTTAGAGGAAATCAGGAAACCCTATGTAATAGATGTACCATTCTTCAAATTTGATCAATTGATTCAATTCTTGAGTCCTACAGTACACTTAAATAAAACATGTTTGGAATATGCACCAAAATGATACCATTAGTTTAGCCGTTATATGTTGAATGAAAATAAAAGAAAAATTAGAGAAATTAAAAAGAAAAAAAAACTCACATTTTCAGGAGATGAAGCAACACTAACAGGTGAACTATCGTCTCCAGATAAGAACAAATGACAACTTTTATATCTACCTTTTTCCCTTGATATTGCATTGAAATCTTTTCCGTCATTGCCATTTTCTTGAGAAGGTCCTAGATCCTTGTCATTTAAAAGAAGAGAATGCATCAACAAAAAAGTGACCAATCTAACATTCCCAACAAGAGACTTTCAAAGTTGAATAACAAACATAAATTTAGTGAGTGGAAACTATAAAATAATACATATGACTTTAAAATTAAAAACAACTTGTACAGTTAACTATCCATTATCATGAACACACTATATCCATGTAAAATGGACAATATTCACCAAGCCATAACTAGAACTTATACATAGAAAAACAATCATCAATCCTTCATATACTAGATGTTGGATGGTATCATGGATATTCATTTTGTGATCTGCAGTTGGATATCATCTGTAAAGTGTACTTGAATAAAATGAATAAACTACACCTAGCCTTGGAAGCACAAAAGAGAATAGAACAGTAATATCAAAAGCAAGCAAGACTTGGAAGCATAATAGAGGTTTGATCCTCCACCTAGCCACCCTATCCTCTTCCCTCCATTGTACTGTACCCACACAAAAAATCAAATAAGACAAAAAGAAAAAAAGGATAAACTCGGAAGAGAAATTCCAACTTTTGCTTCTTGGTATGAAGCGGCTTGAGACTCCTTAACAAATTCAATGGACCCATTTGTTCCAAGACTCTGAAGCCAGCATGGAAGCCACGCTACATCCTGCAATATGTTCATAACTTCATATGTCACAGCATTACAAATTGAAGATACAAAAAGCTCAATAAACATAGAACCAGTCTTATATACAACATCATAAACAAACACCAAAATCAGTGATTAGGACACATACATACATACATAAATACACAAATACATGCACGCATGCACACACACTCAACAATTATAATCACAATGATCAGTTGCCGAAAAATGTTGTTAATGCAGCGGCATTTCCAACAACAATGTAATTGCAAAGAACTCCCAATCCGCAATTATTGCAGAGTTCAGCTATGAGCAGCAATTGAGAACTATGACTATAATTTCAAAATATTTATACTTCACTTACAGAAACATACAAACTTCGTAAGAAACTAAAACTAGGTATTTGCAGAAACTTGGCATTAAAAAAAATATATAAATCGGTGTATAATTCAACAAGGAAAAATACAAGATCCCTAATAGTACAAGAAAATACTAGATAAAAAACCCATGAAATAGAAACACCCACCGAAAATCGGAAAAAAATAATACAATCTCAGTCTAGCTCCTACATCACACTTAAAGTCAGATTTAAATTTTCGGGGGGGAGGGGGAGGGTTCGAGGTATCGATTTTTTTTTTTTTTTTGCTCGTGTAGATCACAGCATACAAATGAAACAAAAAATAGATAGAAAGAAAGAAAGCGAATGAGCGTAACTAACCTCGGAGAAGTGAGGAGGACGAAGAGATTGGGTGTCCATGAAAGAAGATTCTCTCATGTCTCGGCACTCAGCAGGGATGAACTGTACTTTTTTGGCGCCAAAGGATAGCATTCGCGGGTTAACAATGCGACGAACGAGGTTTATGGATTTATTTATTTACCGCCCCCAAAAACCCAAGTTGAGAGAGTAAGAGGGACAAATGGAAAGAGAGACGCTCTCTAATTTATTCGAAAAGTTGATTTAGAGATAAATAAAATCTAACTAAATATTATTTTTGTCAAATATTAAAGAATTCATAACAATTCAACCTTAAATTTAATATAAAAATATTTATTTAATTTCAAAACTATCAGTATAAATTTTCTTGTCATTAAGAAATGTATTTAATAAGAACAAAAATGACTCTTTTTCAAAGACAAAAATCATATTTAAGTTATTTTTGTAATAAATGTTTTGTTTTTTAATGTACTTAATAAATTGCATAAAAAAATAGGTTAAGCAGTAATGTACTAACCGTTTTTGACCTAATTTGATCTAGCTTGTGTATTAAAAAGAGAAAAATATGGTTTTTGTCTTGAATTTTTGTCAAAATTGATTTTGGTCCATGTAATTTTAAATAGGTGGTGCATTTAGACCTTTAAGTTTTAAAAAAATATGTGAATTTAGTTTATTCTTCAACTTTGTTGTGGTAAGAAATCGTCACTAAATGTTAAGTTCAAACACCTAGAGGGACTAAATTCATATTTCTTTTCAAAAGATAGATGACAAAATTAATTTATTTGAAAATAGAGAAACCAAAATCAAGTTTAAGTGAAAGTATAAAGATTAAAAACACATTTTTGCCATTAAAAAATTGGGCTTAAATTTTTTAAGAAGCATATTTAAGTAAATAGTTTAGGGGAGTTGTTATCGCTCCCTACACATCTAAAAAAAAAATCCATGGAAAAGACTTTTTTACCCTTGGTTCAAATCTCACTATCTCTCTCTCTTCCCCCTTCCTCTCCTCTGTTTCGGATGTAACAGAATTGTGATTCTACTATAGATTTTGTGTATGGCAATAAATTTTCGTTGTTGATTTTGTAAGTGGAAACATGTTTTTGTTTAAAATTTTGTACGAAGTTCTTATACAACAATAGAAATACATTTTTGTCGTATAATTACGTACAAAATCCACAACAAAAATGTATTCCATTGTTGATTTTGTATGTGGAACATGTTTTCATTTTAACATTTGATAAGAACTTATAATTCGACGATAATACATTTGTGTTGTAGTACGTATAAAATCCACAACGAAAACATATTTCCATTGTAGTACATGGGGTGTGTACGAAATCAACAACAGAAATGTGTTTTCGCATGCATTTTGTTCGCACCCCATATACTACAACAGAAACAAGCTTTTGTTGTGAATTTTATGCAAGGTTATACAACTGAAACATGCTTCTATGGGAAAGGAATTTTCGAGAAAAAAAAAAACTTCAACGCCAAAGATATAAGTATAGCCCTTAGTCACCAAACAGACTTTGAACCGGTCAATACTACCATCTGGTGCAACCTTCACTATATACACACAATGACCACCAACAATAGTCTTTTTTGGAGGCAAAGGAACCAACTCCTATGTGCCACTAGTCTGGAAAGCAGTAATTTCATCCAACATGGCCTGTCGCCAATGCAGATTAGATATAGCTTTACCTATAGACTTAGGAATAGACACAAAATCCGAAGAGGAGATAAAAGAGAAATGGGAAGGAGATAATGGGTGACAATCAAGAGTAAAAGCATATAAAGGGTTAGAATTGCAAGTGAACAAAATACCTTTGCATAGGGCAATGGGAAGTTCAAGTGCAGGAGGCGTTGTTGGAGGGCCAATTGGAGCAAAAGATGATGCTGGGAGATCAATATGTGGAATCACCAATAGATGCTGCGGCCATCACCAATAAACAATTAATGGTGGTGGAGCAACGACAACAACCAGAGTGGGAACAATAGGTTGATCAGCCAACGGTGCATGACTGACAACAGTCTCAAAAAAGAATGGAGTAGACTCAAAGAAAGTGACATTAGGAAAAACAAGATAATGTTGAAGATGCCAACAGTAGCAACGATATCCTTTCTATAGACGGCGACTCTCTTGTGTGTCCTGATATCTAAGTAAAATTCAAAAATTTTCTTTTGAAGCTTCCATCCACTATCAATAAAGTGTGTCATCAAACTCATGTAGTTGATATTTTGGATCAAAGTCCAAGTGTCTGTAGTCAAACAAACCTTTCCATAATGCTTCTATAGCATTGTTTTCAACCTCCCCTTTTCCTGTTCATAGCTTTCCCAAATTTCATGCCTCAATGTATTGCGTGATGGGTCATCAAATCTTGGCTGCAAGTACATTGGAAGGTTGCGAAAGTCTCCATTCTCCACAAATCGAAACTCAGACTTCACAAGCATTTTCACTAGCATCTTAAGACATACACTTTAGTCAAACTTAATAATTGGTGAAGGACCAACATTGAGCTTCTTTGCCTTTTCATTGCTTCTTTATCAAGATTTTTAATTACAACTACCCAAATGATTACACATGGCAAGTGTCCCTGACCGATATTTAGTTAACTGTCCACAATGCCTACATTTAACCTAATGCTCATCAGGAAACTCTACATTTAGCCCGATGCCCAGTTGATGATGTACGGCTAATGTAGCATCAGTTCCGGAAATAGCTGGAGTGGTAGTTTCAATGATACATGGCAATGTAGAGTCCATCCGGAAAAAATAAAGTGCTGCAGTAAAATAACAAAGAAAACCATGTAACAGTAACAACAAGCTAAAAATTTAAAAGAGAAAGCATAATTATACTAAAAAAGATGAGAACACTCAGGTACATTCAAGAGATGGAGAAATCAGTTCAGGCAACAGATTAACTTAAGATTAAAGCCCTCCAAAGAAGAATTGCTATAAGATTACACAGAGCATTTGTCACAGACTTCAGGTGTCAAATAAACCAGATTTCAAATGAGTAACAACCAGATTCAGCTCCCTAAGAAGATAAACTATTTTTTAGTAAATTTTTATTTACTATATGATGCTTCCTTCAAGCTGCACGTGTGAAGAATGACTTCAAACGTTTTATCTGAATGACTATAAGAAGAGAAGCATTGACTGAATATCAGACGGTTGGAATCTAAAAAGTAGAGATCATACAATATGTGATAATTAATCATATTTGCATTCTCTTGTAAAATTAGAAAGTGCTACAGTAAAATTAGAAATCAGTTCTAATCAAATCAAGAAATCAGTTCTGACTTAATCCCAAAAGATTAGATAAATATGGAAAGTTTAATAGTCTATTACAAAGTTGACCATGAAAAACAAGAGCAACTTTTTAAAACATGGGTTTGACCCTAACTCAACCCCAAAAGCTACATCAAAAGATAAGTATTGCCTCCAAGTTATATACTCTATTTTAACTTTATCTCTAACCAATGTGAGACTTAAGTTTTTTCTCACCACAGCTTAACAAGAAGCAACAATGCATATGAACTACTATTTACCTCAAGTCAGAATTGTTACAAATTCACAGACCACTGACTTAAGATGATGAGTGTTCAAATTTTGATGCTGGAATTTGTTAGATGATAACAAAAACTTGTTCTCTTCTGTAGCAATATCAAAGAGAGAAAGCAATAAGAACGGACAATTAAAAGGGATATTAAAAAACAAGTTAACAATACGTAAACTGATTTCACTAACTGTTTGAGGCTGAAGCCAATGAAAGAAAATAAGGTATTACTGGGAAATGAATGATTTGACTTCCCAAACTGCATATTAGTTTTTACTTCAGATGTTTTATAAAACTTTTAAATAACTCCATAGTTCTAAATGACTCTTGGAAAAGCTCCTCCAGTCTTAACTCTTCACTTGACTCGCTAACAACTAAGCACAAAATTCTTCCAGCTACTATAATCACAAGCTTTCAAAATGACCATAAAGAAGCCTCTGGACACAATATAACTAATTAAAACCAAACGAGCTGTACAGTAACTATAGCTCCATATAAATAGCCAAATAAATTAACAAATACAATGGTTCAAAACATTTTTACAAAGTGAATGACAGACCTGTAAATGCTGCAAACAGAAGACAACATCAGCCACATTGGTCTTTTGTCCTCCAAATGTGTTTCTATATTCTCGTGAAGAGTAATTTTCATTGTGTTGTTATCCGCATTATAGGTGAAGAGTAATTTTCTATTGATCCCTGATATTTCTAAGAGGACTTGTGGTGTACCATTAATCTTTACTTGATCTCCAGAGTTTTTCCCTCACATTTTTCCACGTCAAAAATTAATTTGATGCTCGTTGATTTTCTATTTCGGTCCTGAGCATCCTATTATTTGCTTATTATTATTTGTTGACTGAGATGTTACGAGAACCTATCATTATTTGCACAGAAGGAAAAGTGACCCACTTTGCTTCCACTTCTTGTTGTTGTTGTTTGTAATCTTTCCCCAACATTGAGGAGATAAGTATTTGAAAAATTGTGTTTTTCTTTCTCCACTATCAGCCTCATACTGGTCGTTAAGAGATGGCCAACACTTGCGCGCTTTATTTGTCTAACCTCTAGTTATCATCAGAAAAACCTCTAAGCCTTCCTTAAGTTTCTTTGCAATCACAACACGAGTTGAAGTGGTTCTATTCTACGTGAAACAAGAAGACAAAGCCACGAGAATTGAAGTATAAACAACCAGAAAACAATTGCAGCTCTATAGTAGTTGCAGAGGTCTACCATTCAGTTAAGCGTTATTCAACATAAAATTTGAGAAAACAATTAATAATACAGTAGCCTCCAGAACATAATAAATTTGATAGTTTAGAAAAGCAATAAACAAGACAAATTCACAAAAGAGTTTTTCTTTTTTTTTTTTTTTGGTATGACACTCCATACATCCTCTGCTGAAAACAATCGTGCATGAGCTGGATAAGACCATTATGAGCAGCAAAAGCTTTCTTTCTGACAAACAAGAAAAATGCTCAAGAGAGATTTCTAGAAACAATGCGATTGTGTGCAAACCGGCTACACAGAGCTGACCATTTATAACCGACCTCAAATAATTCTTGCCGAACTTTTCTTCGATCTTCCACCATTTGAGATTTGTCTTTCCTCACATTTTCAAACTCCTCTTTGTACCGTATAGTTTCTGCAATGCATTTCTTCTTTTCCTCTTGAAGAGATGATAAGTCAGCCTCACAATCTTTCATTTCTTTCTTCAGCCTAGTGATTCATTCCTTCAAAACCCCTTCCTTCTGTTGAGCTTCATCCATAAAATTCTTCGCCCCAGATATTTTGGAAGCAAGAGTAATGGCTAACTCATTCTGGTGAGCTTCATGTGCTTCCAACTTGTTCGTGGTGGAAAAGGCTTGCTTGAGGGAACATAGAATGCTTGGGAACTCTGTGTGCATAGAGTCTATGATATCTTTAAGTCCATCTGAGAGAGTTACATCTTTTAAAGGAAGATTGGACAAGAAGTTAAGAGCAGTTAAAAGAAGGAGGCTGTCAGTCTCAGAGCTAGCTATGTCCTTCAGTGGCATCTTTAGAAACCTTTCAAGGTCGGCAAGGGCCTTTACAACCCGGTTATCTTTGGTTACTTGACCTTCACCTTCATATTCCACAGGTTGAAATAAACTCGTGAGATCATTGGCCACAAAGTCTAGAATATTTATAGTATGGCCTTCACTTTCTTTAGCAGTGTATGTTTCAGTTTGGCTGGGCAAAATTTCACTCAGGGAAGAATAAGAGAAAACATAAAAGAAAAGACAACACATTAGCATTAAGCCCCAACAGTTGTAAAGCACCTAGTTGCTTACAACAATTTTGAATACAAGTGTAATAAATTAAACTATGAGTGTGTTATGTGATGGTAACAAATTCATGAAATTATAAACTCTTAGTTGCAATTCAGTACTTCCCATTTTTTGGATTCCGCTCCTGTGGGAAATAATAACTCAGAAAGGAAACATTGGTTTTAAGTTGATCAAAATGTAGGCAGGATTCGAACCTACGTAGAAAAACTTCAACAGATTTACATGGAAAGGTCAATTGCATACAATAAACTTACATGTGGATATGATTTACATTGAGAAGTAACTAATTGGTCTGACTGTGAGCTAGCGGATTCAGAATGAATTGATGAAGTTGTCATATTGGCATTATTTGATATGGTTCCCTCTTCAGAAACTCTCTTAATACTCTTCACAAGAAAAAAAAAACATATGTAACCTTGGAGTATGATTTTCCATTTTGAAAATGACAGTCAGCATATCAGTGTTATGACTTGTGAAGAACAAGTAGTGATGCTAGTGATGAGTTCGTTGTTTCTGAATCACTGAATACATTATTGTTAATTTTTTCAGTCCTTTTGGTCCTTGGTTTCTACAACTATTCTTTTCCTGTTATATATTTTAAGAATATATATATATAGTTAGGTGGTGTGGCATTATTTACCTGAGGAATTTCAACGGTACTTGCTATTTCTCCAAGTGGCTTGTGTTGGTTCATAAAAAATGGTTCACTCATCGATTGTCCATCCACCAACCCCTGCACAAAGTATGGAACAAGTGTAAAAGCATTAATCTTGATGCTTTTATTTCATCCAATACTTTAGAAAAAGATTTAGTAGACTCACATTTGAGTGTGTTTTATGTAGAGGAATATCCAAATAACTTTGAGATGGCCTTTCAACCAGTTCCAAGTTAGTTAAGGAAGTTACTATTGCTGGTTTCTCTGAAGTGGAAACTTTTGAAGCAATTTCCTTCTCTGGTTTTTCATTTCTTTGAGCCACACTGCTGTCATTAGAAACAACACCTACTTCACCTTCTTTATCAAACAAGTTAGATTCTTCTTGGATGCTATCATCAACATTCTGGATCCTCTGACATGATGAAGTTCCTCTCCTGTGTTGATTCGGCCTATCACCTTGTTCAACCACCCAGGAATCGGATACCATCTCCACACCACTAGGCTTGGTGTGAGCCGCAACAACACCATCCAAGCTAGCACCTTCTACACCAACGGACAAAGTTTCTTTCTTAACTTCCTCTGATGGAGCCTCCTCCTGAATCCAATCTTTCACTATGTCCTCAATACTCTGTACATCACAGCAGGAAGAATATGTTTGTATTTGTATTGAATTTATGGCCTTGAAAATTGGAAACGATAGTAATTTGAGAAACTTCAATGGTTACTATTGTTTCTTCAAGTTCAAGCACTTGTTGGATGTCCTCAAAACTTGATTCATTATGTAGATGTATTTGAGATTTAAATGAATTTCCTTCTTTATGTATTATCCTAGACTATGATATTATCCATTTTTGTTTTGTGTAATGATGGTGCATATGGCACAAGAACTCAAGAAGCCAATTTGTTTAGCTTATTTACTGCAACTAATTATGAAGAATAATTAAGCTTACTTTTGATCATTATCACAGAAGAAGTATGAATGGTAGTAAAAATTTATGATTTTTAAATTTTCAAGAGCTTGTCACTAGTATTTTTTATCCATCAACTTCTATTTCAAATATTAAAGAAGCATTTTAATGGAATTAGACTCGCTATTCTAAAATTTGTTCGAAGCTCTGTAAATAAATAAATAAAAACTTACATCCAGAGGTATTTTATACAGATGAGTTGCTGAAGAAGTTAGAGATCGCCTGCTAAGTATTGAAGCAGAAGATGGTATTGCTAATGCCGAAACTTCACCAATAATGGTTGTTTTTGTTTCTTCAAGATTCTGCACAATGCCAAAAGATAGGTTTGATCTTAAATTTTTCTCCATCTAATTTAGTTTCATAAGAGAGTTCAAAATAAAAAAGAAGAGTTATTCCTTACCTTCATCAAGTTTGGTATTGGAATGAGTGAAAGTTTCTGGTCCCATGATTGCAAGTCTTTTGTTCCTTTGTTTTTTTTCTTTGAGGTAAGGACATCAAAGTCTTTTGTTGTGACACCACTTATGTTGAGTAATTGAGGACGGAGATAGAAATCAATTTCCTTATCTAAAATAACAATTTTAAGAATTAGGAATTTTAAGAAGGCTAAATCATAAAAAGGAAGAGAACAACACCACCCCCTCCCTCCAAAAAAGAGATATATCACCTGTTAAAACATGGAGATGATACCTATTTCCATATATAAATCTCAAGCAATTTGAAGGTTAAACTTACTAAAAGGGAAAGAAGGTATCAGATAGTTTATGAAAGGATCTAGGGCTAAATGTAGGGGTATTGAATTCACCATAATAGTGTTAGATTCAGCTTAAAACCAATTGACAATAAATGAAGGTTCCCAACAGATATATAAGCTGCATCCTGAGAATTGAGACAGGCAATGTGGGACTTCCTAACAAATAGTAGTACTGTATAATGCTTACCAGAATTAGAGGTCCGCAGCATGTCCTCGACAGTAGTTGTTGAAGTTAGTGAGAACTTTGGACAATCATGCACAAAAAGATTAATCACAGTCTCAAATTCAATCTCTTCACAGAAATTTATGAGGTTTGGCTGTTGCATTAATACAACATGTTTCAGTTTTGGAAGCAAAACCTCCACTCTCCCTTCTCTCACACCTGTTTCACCTTGAAACACTTGCACTAGTCGAGTATTTTGATTTAGGATCAGATGCTCTAGTTCTGGAAACTCGTGGTAAATGGAGATAAAGAACAGATGCTTTAAGTTGTTGCAGTGTGAGACAAGAAGTTTAAGCTTTGAGAAGCATACTTTTGGGGATTGAGGATTTGATCCATTTTCATTTTCTTTATCATCCTCGATGATTTGCTCCAATTCCTCACAATGTTCTACAATGAGGATCTTTAACAGAGGTAGCATTCTCAAGATAGAGGCAGAGAAGATAACCTTTAGTTTTGGACAGTTGCAAATGTGTAGTTCATGAAGATGTTGAACTTGAAGGCACACAAAATGTTTGGAACTCTTCCATATATACGTTAGCTTTGGTAAATTAACTAACT
>PYAF01002772.1:116317-138246 GCA_007407185.1 Glycine tomentella
ATGATTTGCTCCAATTCCTCACAATGTTCTACAATGAGGATCTTTAACAGAGGTAGCATTCTCAAGATAGAGGCAGAGAAGATAACCTTTAGTTTTGGACAGTTGCAAATGTGTAGTTCATGAAGATGTTGAACTTGAAGGCACACAAAATGTTTGGAACTCTTCCATATATACGTTAGCTTTGGTAAATTAACTAACTTTAGGACTTGTATCCACAAAGTCATTTGTTGTCCATTGATAGGAAATCCCTCCAGATTGAAAATTTCTTTGATTTCCGAGTTCTCAATAATAACAGATGCTAACTTTTGCTTAATGGTCATACTCATTACCCTTGAATCCTGTAAAAGCATAATAGCCATCAAGTTCGATACAAACAAATATTAAATATTTCACATCTTAAGAGAAGTGACTAATAGAAATAGCTGCATGCTTATAAGGCAGAAAGAGAGTCATACCGTTTTATAACTATGATCTGAATGTGTAGCTTCTAAATCAACCTTCAAATTATTGATAGATAGAGTGGACAGCCCAATATCGTTCATGACAAGCAATTGCAAAGATGAGCATGTTGCAGAATAATTTTCTGGGAAAATGCCAATCATATTTGGTGTACTATGGAGTGCCACTCTTTCCAAAACAGGAAACTCAATTTGAAACTTGCTTTGGTATTGCTGGGAAGAAAGAATGTTTTGACCAAATACATGTCTCAACTCAGGAGCCTCTCTGATTTCTATGGTTTCCAATTGCCTCATGCCTCTGGCAAATGAGATGGAGAATACATACTGCAGTAAGTGGCATCTCATAATGCTAAACTTTTTCAAACTTGGAAAAAATGGCACATAACTCTGAAAGTCATGATCATCTTGAATCACTTCTTTTTTATTTGTATGAGCTCTTCCATAAATTAGTATATGCTTCAAACCATGGCAATCTTCTATCGTCAATTCTTCCAATGAAGTCAAGGTTTCAGCTGCGGATGCTGAGAACAATGAACCCAAAATTGGACAAGATTTTAGCGTTAGCCTAGTAAGGTTGGGAAGATTGAATGATCCTGGAAAACAGTTAAACAGAAACAGCATAGTGCTCCTGCATGTTAGATGCAATATATATACATATATAAACACTACATCTACTATATATGTTCATTAAGAAAATTTCAAATGGATTCTTATTAATTTCCATTGATAGTTAGCAAGAGCAGGAAAAAAAAGATTCATTCTTTAATTTAAAACATACAATTTCTTTTAGAGAATTTACACTACACCAATCTTCCAAAACACACTTTATGTAAATCCATTTTAACAAACAACTTTCAGTTTTAAGAAATATATCTGAAATTTATCATTTGGGTCTGGTACAAAGATTTAACAACTTTCAACTCTAACACACATAGATGGTGCGATGTTTACTGGGGTTTTGAGGCTCCTTATCCTCAATGATTTGTTGTAGCTGACTGCAATTTTCTATCTTCAGCTCTTTCAGGTGAGGTAGGCCTCCAGAGAGACAGGCTGAAAAGATGGATTTTAATTTTCTGCATCCACTTACCTCCATTTGTTGAAGATTTTGGAGGAGGTTCAAGGATTTTATATCTCCTTTACATATATACCTCAATTGAGGTAGATTCTCTAAATACAGCATTTCCAAACAAGATATCAATGGATCTTGTTTTCCATCTATGGATAGTTCTGCCAGCTGAATGATACCTTCTAACTCACAGTTATTGACCCGGACTTCTTTTATATTTTGCACTGTGAGATATGAAGCTTCATTAATCATGTCATTGTTATGAAAAGCCAAGCAAGTATTGATAGACACAATGGAGAATCCTGGACAATTCTGCAACGTAAACTGACGAAGCGATGGCCACGTTGGATAACAAACTTCAGGACAAATGCTGATGATCTCTGGCAACATGATAAGAGTAAGCTCTTCTAAGGCAGTAAGCTCAATCTTAAGTTCATTTTGATTCTGACCAGCCAGATGATCTCCTTTTGTGCAATGGCCAAACAGGTATTTCAACTCTCTATTACATACAATTTCCAAATTCTCTAATTGTACAAGGCCATGAGCAAAAGTGATTTGGATCAAATATTCTAACTTGTCGCACTCTCTGACATGGAGCCGTTTTAATTTTCGGAACAACAACCTTTTATCATCTGTACTTATCTCCTCTTTTTCATCATCAGTCACTATATGCTTCAGTCCAGGACAGGATATTATTTCTAATTTTTCCAACTGTACCAGATTTTGAGAAACCTCAAGAGTGAAAAGACATATCAGCTTTGGACAATGACTTAAGTACAGGTCCTTTAATTTCTCAAAATGGCCACTAGGAGGTAGAGAACCATGGTATAAGGCTCCCATATGCTTCATGCGCTCAATTCTTATGCAATGCAAGTTGGAGAAGATAGCTCCTACCTCGCTCAAATGATGACTAGTTTCAACCAAACACTCTATCTTCTCAGAGTCACGTATCAAAAGCTCAATCAAATGACTCATACCTCCTTCTATTTGAAATATGTCGGGGAGAATATTTTTTGCACCTCCCTCAATATTTGCTAGACACAAAACCTCTGCCTTTTTGGCCAAATCCATAACTGCTGCATTAGATAGATCCAAATAACTAAGAAATAAGGTTCTGTGACGATTAAGAAACTCTTCTTGAAAACCGGCAAACATGTTTCCTAATTGTATGTGATACCTTTGCAATACTTGGGGAACTCTAAACTCTTGGAAGAATTCGGCAGCATGTTCATTGTAAAAATCCCATTTTGATCTATGATCAGCAAAGTACAGCTCTTCTAATTGTGGGATTCTTCCAATCACTTCAAAAGGACTATGTTTCATGTCACATTCTGACAAATCCAACAATCTCAAGCTTGTCAATTGTGTAGCAACATCTGGTAATTCAAGGAATGAACAATTATGTAATGTAAGACTTTCAAGTTTCTTTACATTGCCCAAAAATGAGATGTCGCCTAATTCCCAGTTGCGTAGGAGTACACAACGAAGATTTGTCGATGATTTTAATGTCATTGACAACAATGACCTTCTGTACCTATCCTTATTGTAAAGAAACAAAACTCTAAGCATTCTCATGCCTTTGAAAATTCCATCTGATACATCCAAATTTGTATATAAATACAGAAACTCAAGATTGGAACAGTCTAATTCTTCTGGAATGTTTTTACTGCATAAATATCTCACTGAATTGTGCTCCAAAGTCGCATCCTTTTCCATTGCACACTCAATCATCTTATTCTCATTCTTTGCTATCCTGCGGGCTACATAGCGAACTAAGTCATGCATTTTGACACTTTTATCATCCACACACAACAATAAACAAGAACTCTTGAGCTTAATTTTGGCTGCAATCACTTCATTTCTGGCCTCTTCATATGAGCAAACTTCTCCAACAAAACCCAACCCAATTGCAAGTCTGGTTAGAAGTTCTATTGGAATGTGAAAATCCTCTGGGAATACAGAACACAACAGGAAAAGTGATTTGGCTTCTTCAGTTTCCAAATTATCATAGCTTAACTGTAGGCACGTGTAAGGATTCTGCAAACCCTTTCCAATATTCACTGGTTTCGAACTTGTGAATCTCTTCAATGTAACACTCCACACCACCTCAGCTTTGCCCTTCAAGCTACTAGCAACAGCTGCAATGGCAACAGGCAATCCTTTGCACTTGTCTGAAATCTCTCTTGCCAAATGCTTTAAGGTATCAGATGCGCCTTCAGATATGAGGGCTTTCTTTTGGAAAAGATTCCATGCTTCTCCATCTGTTAAGATTGGCAGGTGAATCTTTATTTGGCAGTCCATCATAGTACAAACTTCTTCTGATCGAGTGGTAATGAGAACCTTGCAACCCTTATGATGTTCAGTGGAGGGAATCCCTATGGCACCAAAATCAACCTTCTCCCACACATCATCCAAAATCACAAGAATCTTATTATCTTGAGTTAGTCTCGTGTACAAGCGTTGAGCTCTCTCCATTTCTTCGTTTTCTGGAAATATATACTGCATTGAACTTGCAATCTTTTCTTGAATCCTTTGAACTTGTACTGTACTAGACACAGGCACAAAAAGCACTTCATCAAAAAGATGTTCTGCTTCTACTTTCTTCCTAACTTCCATTGCTAATGTGGTTTTACCACAACCCCCCATCCCATACAATCCTATCATGGCGACCTCATCATCTTTCAGTGCTTCCATTAGTTGCTCATAAGCAGGCTGTCTACTCTCAAAAGTCAAACTTTTTTCTGAAAGAAAATCATGTGTGCCAAAAGGAAGTGTAGCAATGCTTTCAAATTCAACATATTGTCTACCTTCTTCAATGCACTTTTCAAGTTTCCTTTTTCTATTTGCTAACTTCTTTCCTAATTGATATCGCCAAATCCAATTTGGACAGTGCCCAAAACAGGAACTCTTTTTTGTTCTGGCCTCTTTTAGCAAGTGATTCACTTTGTTTGCATCAATGTTAGCTTCCTTTAGCCACTTATCACCAACTTCAGCAACCTTTCTCGTTTGTTTCTTGGCAAGTTCAAAACGGTTTTGGACACTATCTCTAGTTGCAATCAAATTGCCTTCTTCTTTTTCAAGCTCTTGAACAAAATTGTTAAAGCAACAAGGATAACGTAATTGATTTACTGCTCCACATACCAAATCTCTTGAAATAGAAGATGCAAACCCGTAAAGGAATTCCATCAATTTACTCCACTAAATGCAACTTAATTAACCTGAACAAAGGAGAGATGACAATCCCACATGGTAAGTTTTATAATCAATCATAAACGTAGGTTTTATACTTGGATGATAGATAAAAAAAATGGTTCAAAATTATTGAACATCCTATTTTTTTAAACAACTTTTATGTTTTAATAAAAGCTCTCCCCTCCCTCCACCAAAAAAAAACAATAATCGTATTCAATCATGTACTTAAATGACACAAATTTGCAGCCTCAAAAGAATATATTAAAGCAACAACTCCTGAAATCAAAAGAATTGTTAAGTAGAAAAAAGTAGTCTAGAAATAGAAAATCTATTAAACAAAAGCTTGAACTAAATGGTGCATTATATATAAAATCTAAACTTTTTTTAAATATTAAATTCATTTAATATTTATTTAAAATTACATCAACATTTTTAGGTTATACCACATTTGAGATAATATCTACCTTTTGCAAAATTAAATTTTGGTGTAGCTAACGGGAGTGTTTGTAGTGATTTAAGGTGAGATTAGGTGAAAAAGATTGCACATACACTCTTGTTATTGTTAGTGCTCTGAAGAAAATGGTGTCAGAAAGATTACTATGTAGTATGTACATTGTTTACCAAGAGTGATAGTAACACTATTTAAGACTCTCCTTTTAAAACACTTTATAACTAATGATTGAGCTGCGACCTGTGACCAATTAAGCAAAAGAGTAAACTACTCTTTAAGACACCCCTTTTTAAGTGGTCTTTAAAGTGGGGGAAAAAACTACTTAGTCCTTTTAAAGTATTCGAAATCATGCTAACTAGTTTCCAAATATTAAAAAGCTCTTCCATTTAGTCCCTAAAGTGATAAATATTGATCAATACTTCATAGATTCCTTAAATAATTTTATTACTTAAGTAATCACTTAAGAGATTCAATAATAGTTCAAGCAAGAAATTAATGGCTTATTATTGAGCAAAATTAAGGAAAATGCAACTAGGAAATGAGAAAAAATGAAGGGGAGTGACAAGGCTGACTTGGTGAGACTTGGTGAGAATTAAAAAGTAAAAAGGTGTTGATGACTTCGAAGTCTGGTACAAGAGACTGCGAAGGGGAGTGACAAGGCTGAAATCAAGGACAGTTATGGCATAAATATATGATATGCAGACTCAAAAAAAAAAAAATGATGATAATTAATTAATCAATATAGAACAGGAAAATTGCAAACTAAAGCAACCTTTTTTGTCATATTTTGCATGCAAGCTTGGGACTACCTTCAGAGGTGATGAATTCGATTCCTCAAAGCAACAAGACAAATCAAATATGCTGCTAAGTAATAAGAACCAAATAAAATCTCACTCCCACACTCACAAGGCCAACTCCATTGTTCATTCTAAAATAACCAAGTCTTGGGTCTTTGTCTTATTCATTGTACTAATGCTAAAGTCTTGGTCTTTTCTCTATAAATTATGATTATAATTATATTGTTGCTTTGCCTTATACGCGGACTGGTTGACGAAGACTTGGACTGCTTTTTTTCTCTCATAGTTTTGGGTAATTATAAAATAAGTAATAGTCTTTTTCTTTTTTAACCACATGAAATACCTAGTGACTTTGTCAATTATTAATGAGCTTGATGTCTATGCACTAAAAAAAAAAAGCGTATTTCTGACGGATAATATTCCGTCGGTAATTTTAACATTTCTGACTGAAAATATTTTTGTGGAAAATTTATGAATTTTCGATGGATTATTTTTCGTCGAAAAAATTATGTCGGAAATACTTAGGTTACTGACGGAAATTTTCGTCGAAAAATATTCCGTGGGAAATATTTTAATTTCCGACGGATTTATCGACGGAAAAATTTGTGAAAAATATATAACGTATATTGAAGACAGAATAATTCCGACAGACAATATTACGTCGGTAATTTTAGCATTTCCGACAGATATTTCCGTGAAAAATTTCTGAAAGATATGTCCGTCGGTAA
Organism: Glycine tomentella; assembly: GCA_007407185.1. Taxonomy (NCBI): domain Eukaryota; kingdom Viridiplantae; phylum Streptophyta; class Magnoliopsida; order Fabales; family Fabaceae; genus Glycine; species Glycine tomentella. Next base: position 123,010 of record PYAF01002772.1, read on the forward strand.
TTTCCGAAGGAATTATCCATCGAAAATTACCGACGGAATTATCCGTGGGAAATTTCCGACGGACAATATTCTGTCGGTAATTTTAGCATTTTCGACGGATATTTCCGTGGGAAATTTCCGACGAAAATTTCGGTCAGTAATTTCCGACAAAATTATCCGTCGGTAATTTTAGTATTTCCGATGGATATTTCCATGGGAAATTTCCGACGGACAATATTCCATTGGTAATTTTAGCATTTCCGATGGATTTTTTCGACGGAAAATATTTTGTCGAAAATTTATGAATTTCCGCCAGATTATTTTCCGTCGGGAAAATTCTGTCTGAAATACTTAGGTTACTGACGGAAATTTTTGTCGAAAAATATTCCGTGGAAAATATTTTAATTTTCTATGGATTTATTGACGGAAATATTTTGTGGAAAATATTAAAATTGTATTTTATTTTTTTTTACATTTATAAATTCTTTACTTTGTATTAAACATGTAAGATATTTGCGACACTCATTTGTTTTGATATTTTTATTATTTTCTATAAAATAATAAAACAGATACTATTATACTTGTAACATGTAAAAACATTTATAATATTATTGTAAATAATTTTATTTAACAATTTTTTATTCACAATAGTGCATGTCATTATCTAATAACTAAAAGGAAGGATAAACAAAAATTTCATCATAAATAATATTTAGAGGATAAATATTTAACAACTCTATTTTTTAGTGTGTGTAATTACTTTAAGTAAGATACTAGTGTTGTTTATTAAATAATTATTTAATTTAATTTTTTAAAAAATATATTAATAATAAATAAATAAAAATTTTAAAGAACTAAAACCATAACTTTAATGAACCCTACCATAAACCAATGTAGGAGTGTAAAAAAATTATTGATTTGATTGGTTTTGAATTGAACTTTAATCAAATTTATTTAAAGTCAAATTTAAAATGATGTAAATTATGATTTTCAAAACAAAATCGGTGAAAATAGAATAAAATACAACTAATTCAGTTAATCAATTACTGATAGCTTTGTAAGGATAATCATGACAATACAATCCTCAAAATAATTGTTGTAAACTGCATTTTTAAATAAGATAGTGGGTTGTGCCATTTTACTAGGCTTAGTATGTTACAATATACCCTATTTGAATTAATGCTTTGCTATTATTTTTTGTATTGAATTCTAATTGTCCTTTTTTGTAGTCTTATTTAAAAACCAGTAGTACCTATTTCAATTAATGTTCTGCTGTTAATTTGAAATTTAATTCTAATTGTCATTTCTTGTGTTGCCTAATGCTCGTGTTATTTATTTACCATATTTAGGAAAATTGAAGAAAATATAAAAAATGGAAATGTCTTAATCTATTTGAGTAAATAATGTGATTTCTATGTTTCTGGTTGTGCTTAAGTCATTTATTTTCCATGTTCATTTTACCAAAATTATTAAAATAAAGTTACTGACGGATATATCCATCGGAAATTACCGATGAAATGTATTTAGTCGGAAATATTTGAATTAAATTTGTTGCTATCTTTGTTGTATTTATAATTTATTTACTTTGCATTTATTCTATAAGACATGCTTTATATGTTTATTGACATTTTAAATATTTCGATAAAATGTTTATTTCAAAATGTAAAATTGTTTTGTAAATTAAATATTTTAATGTAATTCCAATTTTTAAACAAAATCATTTTACGGATGAATCCAAAAATATATGGGTAAATGGAAGTAAATAAATGTTTTTGGAAATCTATGTTAAGAGGTTAAAAAAATATTTGATATATCAAAATTATAGTCGTAGATTTTATATTTATTTTGTATGATAATTTTAATATTAAATATCATATATATAATAATTACACATCATGTATTACTAAAAACGTAGTAAGCAGTTTGTTAAAAAAATCCAAAGTATGTTTTGTAAAAAAAAAATGTTTCATAAAGTAGTTAGAAAAATGCTTGCAAAGTAAATTATTTTAAAAATATGTTTATTATCAAACAATTTATTCGGTTTCTCCATCGGTGATGTTTTCCACTTGTATCTGAACATAATAGTTCATTTAAAATATTAAAATTTATTTTAAAATGTAAAATTATTTTGGTTTGAATATTTTAAAGTGATTCCAATTTTTTTTTATAAAATCACTTTAAATGAAGTTCTTCACACTATGACAAAAGAGCAAAGCATGAAATTGTTGTAAGACCATTCTAATAACTGACGCTAATCACGTTGTACATGGCACGAATCGCGTCAACTATTCCAATCAAGCATGACCAAGTCATTTCCACGCTGATCGCGTGGTATGTGGCACTATTAGCGTCACATATTCGATTTTAATGGTCGTACTTACAGATATGGAGCTGAAAGCGTGAAGTTCCGCGCTACTGGTTCCAGTCAAACTTGCCTTATTAACTTTTCCACGCTAATCGCGTGGATGTGGCGCTCCCAGCGCGAAGGGTTCGACCCTGGAATCCATAATGAGCTTTTTCGAGCGAGCAGCGTGGATGCTCGCGCTATAGCGTCATATGTTCGAATGAAAAGACTCATCTGAGTAATTTGACGCTAATCGCGTGGGGATCAGCGCTATTCGCGTTACGAGCTCGATTTAAAAACCGTTTAATAACCATTGACGCGATTCGCGTCGCTAGTGGCGCGGATCGCGCGAGAGCGTCGTTCTGGTTTTTAAAAAATGAAAACTGCGATAGAATGGCGCTCATTATCATCATCATCCCTAAAATCTCTCAACCCGTTAATTCGACTTAAAGCATATTCAAGTCCTTCACTTCAGTTACGGTTGAATCATCAAACGCCCTCTTTATAAACCCCATTCCACCATTCAGTGTACTCATCATCATCTCCATTTCACCATTGTTGTAAAGCTCGAATTTCTTGGTCTATTAAGCTCTCTTCCGTTTCAAAAACCTTTAAATGGCAAGAGACAATGTAAGTTTTCATGTTGCACAAACCTACATTGCATACTAGAGGATGGTGGAGTCTAAAGATAGGTGAAAGACACCAATGGTGAATCACAAGCCACGCGATTAGCGCGAATAGGCACGCGACTAGCGCGGAATGACTTTTTCAATTGATTTATTCAGTTCATATTCCTCAATTTGACTTGGATGTTGTATGTGTTGTTCTGTACTTGTCATGAAAACCCTGTTCTTATTGTATCTATTAGGGTAGGGTGATTCCTAGGTTCAAATAGGTGAAATTGAATCATTATTGTGCGAAATGAAATTGGGAATAACCCTGATACATGCTTGTCTATTGCTAATGTGGGAGTCATCATGTTGAGCTTGAGTCTTAAATGATGATTTGCTATTGTTGATAAGGCACTGGATTTACTTGTTTCAAATGAAGAATAAATTGTTTTGGTTAGCATAGTTGTTACTAATATGGTATGGATATTAATTGATGTAGGTGAATTCTCATGATATCCTTTCATAATCCTGTTCTGGAAATTTTAACCTAGTACTTTTGATTGAGCTGAGATGTTTTAGTAGTGTTCACATTGATTTTGATTGCCAAATTCAAGTTGTGGGGTTTAGGTTGACTGAAGTTTATACTTGGTGCCTTGATGTTATTATTGGTTTGGTTATATAAATCTGATTTTGTACTTGGATTGTGAAGCATGAATGCATCATATATTCTTCGTTGCTAGTATAATCTTGATGTGTTGAGGCAATTTGCTCATGGGTATAGTTGATTGATTGAAAAGATTCTAATACCAATTCCATTGATAAGAAAGGTTGTGTACGCGACTAGCGCGAAATGACTTTTTCAATTGATTTATTCAGTTCATATTCCTCAATTTGACTTGGATGTTGTTTGTGTTGTTCTGTACATGTCATGAAAACGCTGTTCTTATTGTATCTATTAGGGTAGGGTGATTCGTCGGTTCAAATATGTAAAATTGAATCATTATTTGTAATGAATGTGAAGTTGAACAACTTTATTGTATAAATAGGTTTATTTTATATTTGGTGATGATTACATGCTTCAAATGCTTTTAATGAATGTCATCATCAATTGATACGTTGCATATTTGATTAGCATTTTATTTAAATTTAATTGTTTGTGATTGTTTACACAATTTGCATGCTATATCATTTGAGGAATTTGTATTATTGCTGAATTTATAATGATTGTTTATGGAAACTAAAGACAACTGAATGTTGTATGGATGCTAAGAGACTTGAATACTCTTTGAATTCAGACATAGTTAAAGACTCTTTACATTTAGAAGACTTTATGGATGCTGAGAAAGTTGAAGACTCTTTAGATTTAGAGGACTCCATGGATGTTCAAAGAGTTGAAGACTCTTTAGATTTAGAGGACCCCATGGATGTTCAGAGAGTTGAAGACTCTTTAGATTTAGATGACTCTATGGATGTTCAGCGAGTTGAAGACTCTATACATTTAGAGAGAGTTGATGACTCTTTTGATTTAGAGGACTCTACGGATGTTAACATAGTTAAAGACTCTTTTGATTTAGACAGAGTTGAATACTCCATGGATTTTACAGATAAAAAACATGCTATTGAACCTATGTTTGTAAGATCAGAGACTACGGAGAGGGAATGTCAGAAAGTAATTAGAGAAATGTTAAAGATTTATCTTCTGAATTTAGGAGATTCTATGGGTGATGACACAGTTGAACACTCTTTAGTGTTAGAAGATTTTATGGAAAACACGTTACTGAACCTATGTTTGTAAGATCAGAGATCGCAGATAGGGATTGTGAGAAAGTATTTAGAGACATATTAAGAATTTGTGTTCCGACTTTAGAAAATTCTATGGATGTTGAAAGAGTTGAATACTCTTTAGAGTGTGAAGATTGAATGGATCAAAAAGCTAATACTGAAACCATATTTGTACGATCAGAAACAGCAGAGAAGGAATGTCAGAAAGTAGTTAAAGACATGTTAAAGATTTATCTTCCGGATTTATGAAGTATTGTTTGTTTTCTTGTAATGGAATTGCACTTTATTAGTGTATTTGATTTTTTGTGTCAAAGGAAAATATGTTACTTGCCTAAATGTAGTTGATGCTCACATAGTTTATTTCCCCTATCACTTTTTGTATATATAGATATGTCATCAGGTGGTGCTGATCCTCCCCGACCCCCGATCAATGATAATAGTGACAATCGGACAGGTGGAAAGAAAAAACGATGTGGTTAGACTATTACCACCTAGAGATACTTTGCCATCGTCTACCTCATCCCCGTCTAGTGTATCTATGTCAATAAGATCTTTAGATGTTTTACCTACACCATGTCCACCTTCGACTGAAGTATACCATCTCCTACTCCAATTAATGCAACTGGACCGTCCACAGTGCCTACATCCACACCATCTCCTTCCCCGGGTGTAGCAAACATACCTTCTGATGAAGATAGAACAAATTTGGTGATGGAAGACCCCCCTCTCAATGATCGTCCTACGATTACACTGATCAATGGAGCTTAAGTATTAACAATATACATAAATCCCATTATATATCATATGACCTTTTCTGTTTTGACACTTGTATCGACAAATTATTTGTTCTGTTAAGTTTTCATCCATCTAAGGTTGCGGCAAAGGCTATCACATTGTCCATTAGACAACAATTTGATAACCCATGGCCAACATGGGGAGCAATTCCAAAAGACCATCAAGAACTCTTTTTCCAACGTTTTAAGGTAATATATTCACCACTTGTACTAATTTCAATGTTGTACATGATAGCTCATGATTTCGGATTTTTTATCGTTTAAATTGAGTTATGCTTTTGCTCTCGCAACATTTAAATTGATTTATAATTGTGCTTTATATTTAAAATCCTTCTTGGTTTATCAGTTCCAACTAATACTAATTTGGTTTTGTTATTATTGGTGTTGATGTATTTCTATTAAATATCATAACTTTGTGTTACTTTAGAGGAAATTGGTTTGGAGGCCAGAGGAAGAGAATGAAATTAAAAAGTTTTTCACTCAAAAGCCTCTCATAGGCTTTCTGAGATGTTCAGCGATGCCCAAAATGAAAATAAAAGGCCATATTGGATTGGAGATCGTGTCTGGAATGATCTATTATCACATTGGAATGCACCCGAGTACCGTTCTAAGTGTGAAAAGGCCAAAAAAATTGAGCATCTGAAAAGGGTGGATGTATGCACACAAGTGGTTCTATTAGCTTGTAGGATCATGCCATTCACTTGGTAAGATGATTTTACAACTTATAATTTGAAATTTTTTGTACTTTAGTGATTCTCTGGTTATGTTATATTTATCTTGTAATGTTTGTAATTAGCTCAAGAACTTGGTCGATCTGCATACATTGATGAGATTTTCCAACAAACACATTTACGGAAGGATACTGGTGAATTTGTCGATGATAGATCTAGGCAGACACATGTGAGATGATAATTTGTCATGGTATTTTTATTTAAACATTATGTTTTATTAAATTTATCAAATAATAACTGTTTATGAATGACAGGAAAATTTTGAGGCTAGATTATCTCAAGCTAGGTCTGATGTTCAATCTAGTGTTGGTGATTCTGAAATGACTCCTTTAGACCCTGCTGAAGAACAAAGACTTAGGACTCGATGTTGGATTGCAGCAGCTGGACCTATGCGTAAGGGACGTCTTTACGGTACCGGAGATCTTGCTCATTCTTATAAATGTGGAGATGACACATTCATGCAAAACTTGCAAGGATCTTCTAGTCATGCCTATGACTCAGCGGAAATTAATCAAATAAAGGAGGAGCTTCATCAATCAAAGGAGGAGTTGCGTCAATCAAAGGAGGCGTTACGTCTATCAACGGAACAAATGCGAGTATTTCAATCAGTTGTACTTCAGTTTCTACCTCCAGAAGCTCGCAACATTATGCAGCAGTAACAACAACTAGCCGATCAACAACAACACCAAGACAATGATCAATCACATGACGAGCAGCAACAAAACAATGATCAACCAGCAGATGACCAGCAACAACTTCATGACCAGCAACGACACTCTGACAATGACTATTTTGATTATTGACTTAGAAACACAAAATGACTAATCAGATATTGAACATTGTGTTTTTATTTTATTTTTACTGCGAACTTAAGTTACTTTGTTAAAACATTTCTTTTCGATGTATGAATTGGAGTCTTTCATATTATAATATGTGTTTATTTTATAATGATGTTATATAATATCAATAATAAAAAAATCTTCCTAAAACAAACTAAATTATTGTATTTGAACATAAATTTCCGACGGAAATAATCCTTCAGAAATTTTCGACGGATATTTTCGTTGGTAATTTCCGACTGATGTATCCGTCGGTAATTTCCGAGGTAATTTCCGACGGATATTTCCGTCGGTAATTTCCGAGGGATATTTCCTTGGGTAATTACCCAATGGATCATTCCGTCGGTAATTTCTGACGGATATTTCCATCGGTAATTTCCGTCAATGATCCGTCGGAACTTACCGACGGACACAAAAATCCGTCGGTTAAATTTCCAACGACCGTTTTATAGACAAATTTTTGTCCGTCGAAAATTCGACATTACCGACGGATTTTTTGTATTTCCAACAGATTTTGGCCGTCAAAAATTGCGAATTTTTTTGTAGTGATGTACTGATAATCAATATAAAACATTTTCTTTTCCTTATCAACACCTTTCTCTTCCTTTTACATTTTGCTAGTTCTGCTTCTTTTAAATATTCTTACATAAATCAATTCTTATCGACTCTAAATTAAGGAGTCTTGAGGTTGTAGAGTTTAGATGCACTTCTTAGACAAAACGAGGCAGCCTGCAAGTAAAGACTTGTGTTAGCACTCGTTCTAGTGGCATGGACCTGCTACATCATTTTTATCTTGCTACATAAAATGCTTAGAGAAACTTTTTGGGTCGTTTCAAATGTTTGGGATATCCGTGCCATGTAATTAACCCTAATTTCTCTTACACTCACAAAATTGAACACTGCCAAAAATTTGAAAATGAAAATTCTTCTACCAAGAATTTCTCACCGTGCATGGCAAAAGCATTATGTGAAGAAAATTGAATAATAACTTTCATGTTTTTCAAGCATTTTATGCAGTAAGTCCGATCCCCATCACTGCAAGGAATTTCAACATAAATTACTACTCGCAAACTACCTCATCTTGTCCAAGAAGCATGGTTGATCAACTCTATATAAACTCAAAGATCAAAGACTTTGATTTAGGGTCAAATGAGGATTAGTTTATATAAGAGAATTCAAAAGAAATAGAATCCACAAAATAAAAGGAGGAAGAAGGTGTTTTTTTGGTTTAGACCATAGGTCCACTAGAGACAATTATGTTCGAGTCGGATATGATTAATATGAACGATAAAATTTTCTCTCCAAATATTTAATGTAATTACATATCCAAGACTCGAACTTGAAACATCTTGTTAAACTGGAATAACCTCACATTATTGATGTGTTTGGTGGTGGAAGAAGGAGGTGTTAATTAGGAAAAGGAAACAAGAAATATATAGGGGGGAGAAGAAGGAGGAAGAAGAAGAAAGTATAGAGGTGGGTATTGATAGGGACTAAAACATTAAAAAAAATCTTGAATAGGAATTGAAACCAGTACTTTTAATGCAACACATGTCAATTAATGTCATATTAGTGTCACGTACATTATCCACTACTAACAATATTAAGTTTTTTAATGATATGCAAGGATGAATTCTTGAGTGTATTAAAGGGGGCCTGAAATATTTTTTACATAATTATTTGAAAAATTAATTTCTAATAAATAATTATTTAATGAATAATAAATTTAAAAATATTTTTTTATTAATTTTAAAGATAAAATTAGATATATTAAGCAATTGTCTACTAAAACTTATTTTTCTTATATATTTTCTTTATTTATTTTGTTAATTTTAGTTTTACTTTCTTCATATGTACACATAGGATCCCTCATGATATGGATCAAAACGAAACTCAAAGTGTTTTATAAGCACTAAAACAAATAATAATTTTTAAGTATAGGGACTACAATATAAAGTTTGTGTAACTATAAGATCAAAACATAAAATTAGTGCAAGTGTAGTGTAGAGACTAAAATGTAAATCACAACAAACATCAACACCACATCATGTTACCAGCAACTTAAAATTTTTCTTTATAGGTAGGTAGGTACTAAATGTCTAAAACAAAACTAAAAGTTCTTGTATTAGAACTAGAGGAGGTGTATTGGATTAGGATTTCAAAGGATTCTAAAAGATTTTTTTATATAAAAAAAAAGTCTTGTGGCATTTAATCAGGATTTTTAAATAATATAAATAAGTCTTGTGGTATTCAATTAAGACTTTTAAGATTTTTTAAAGAAAACAAAATATGGTAGTATTCAATTAAGATTTTTTATAACTTATAAAAGAAATTTGGTATTAAAAAATATACACTACTACAAAAAAGGCATACCCTTGCTATTGTTTTTTAAAAAGGATTTTGATGGATTTCATCGACTTTATAGTATAAAACATCTATTAAACAATCTCATTCAAACCCTTAAGATTTTGGTAGACTTTTTTTTCTCTTTTCCTTTTAGTTAACAAAACTTTTTTTCACTCATCACACATACCTTCTTCTCTCTTTAATATTCTTCAAGATGTGTATGCCCAATATATTTTTCTTATTCTTTTGGAATAAAAAAAATGTTAAACATATTCATCCCCTCTACATTTTTTCCTTTGTTTTGTAAATTAAATTAATGTTTGTCTTATGTGCTAAGACTAATCATATTTTTCTTATACTGACTATGTTCATCATCTGTTCAACGCAATATTTTCGTGATTATCACCCTTAATTTTGTGTAACGACCTGTATGCATCCGGTTCATTAACATTTAACTATGGCCAATAAGCGTAGTAATTATCAAAGATAATTAATTTATAAGCAGTAAACAAAATGACGTTATCTCACATCATTAACCACACCCATAGTACATAATATATGGTGAATTATCATAATATACAATATATATGTATCAAATTGTACATACTCCCCTCATGGGTACAACATAACAGGCATAATCAAAATAAATGAGCCAACGAGCTCTCAAAATCTATGCCTAAGATTCACACAGAACCTATCCCTACGCGGGCCTCTTGCCCTGAGATCCACCATCTGCTCCCTTAGCATCACCTGCAAAAGTCTGCCATGTGATAACCTCACCCTGGCCCCTCAACAACTGTGAAGTGGTGACCCACCACTCATGTGCATCTCCTTGCAACATATATGTGGCATAGAGAAGTCTCTGATGGTCTGGACACTCCATCACTGTGAAGATCTTCTCTAGAGCCTGCAACCATCTGGCAGCAGTAATGGGATCATACTCCCCATGAAAAGCTGGAGGGTCATGCTTACGGAAAGCAATGAGCATCTTCCCTCTAGCAACTGTATCCTCCTCAGCATCAGAATGATGGCTATCTCCACCCAGGTGGCGACTACCCTCGACCTCATGGGTATGATGTGGAGAAGGTATTCTATCCTCTCTATGCAGAGATCTCAACTCTGCCATCAAATCTTCATTGGCCTTCGCCAAGGCCTCATTCGCCTGCCTACTTGCAGCCATCTCATGCTACATAGCTGCCAAGGCAGCTGTCACTGGGTCGGGTTGTCCATCTGCACCTGCCGTCTCACTATTGTTCCGGGTCCTCACCATGGCACTGGACATGTCACATAAAAGGGTGAGTTGATCAGGCTCACACTCAATGACCACACATGCAATAGTCATAATGAACACCTAAACCATTAGTGAACAACACACAATTCACCATACATAATACTTCCCTATGAAACTGCTCTGATACCATAAAATGTAACGACCCGTATGCATTCGGTTCATTAACATTCAACTGTGGCCATTAAGCGCAGTAATTATCAAAGATAATTAATTCAGAAGCAGTAAACAAAATGACGTTATCTCACGTCATTAACCACACCCACAATACATAATATATGGTGAATTCTCATAATATACAATATATATGTATCAAACTGTACATACTTCCCTCATGGGTACAAAATAACAGGCATAATCAAAATAAATGAGCCAACGAGGTCTCAAAATCTATGCCTAAGGTTCACACAGAACCTATCCCTACGCGGGCCTCTTGCCCTGGGATCCACCATCTGCTCCCTGAGCATCACTTGCAAAACATATAATCTCAAACAGGGGTGAGATAACAATCTCAGTAAACTCAGGGTCCTTGGAGGTCTTTCCTCCCCTTGGTTCACTTCCATGGCATATAATATTAAAATTGACATCATACACAATCCAGCCATCACGGCTCTCAAAACATATCACATGTATATCATAACACAGATACAACATATACATATAGATATATCATATTGCCTGAGAAAGATCATCCGCAACGGGTACATTCTCCCAGACTTACTCGGACATATATGGCACTTCCGAGAGAAGATCATCCGCGACGGGTACATTCCTCTCAGGTTTTATTACATATATTTATATTGACCACTTAGAGTTGTTCCACGTAACTCTGGCTCTAAGGGAGGTCCATATTTAGTCCATTCTACTGGCCAGAGAATCTCATCAATCACACCACACTATCACAGTGTACATAATAATATACATGTTTTCAATAAAAAGCAGTAACACAATTTCAATATACATGCATCATGACATACAATAACCAACACTCTCTCGGAGTATGGTGGAACACAGACAATGGAAACACTCCCAAGAACAAAGACCTTACCTGCTTTGAGTGCTACACTGGCTCTCCCGGCCTCGTGGTCACACTCACCAGTAACCTTTGTATCACGTCCTACATAAAGGCATACCAGAATCAATCAATAACGGTTCTCAACCGTTAAAAGGAATAGAAACATTATTCTTTTACATATAACCCTTTATTACTCTATCTTAAGTCTCTAAGGCTAGTCACTTAACTGGTGACTGACAGATCCTCACTAAGATCTATCTTGGCCTAATAAAGGTACTAGAGTCGCTCTAAGATCCTGCATAAGTCAATTCAATGCTCTAACCAGACCATATATCAATGATTATCCAACTTGACTAAAACAATTATTTCAACACGTTTTCACCATTTATTTAGCCTCCTGAACAACTTTTGTAAAAGCACTTAGGCTCATATTTATCATAATACCTTCCATTTAATCAACATTCTTCCTACTCATACATACTTCAAAGTCAAAATCAAACTTCATCAAAAGTCATGTTTCAAAGTTCAATCTTTATCAGATCAACCTCCTGAACATATTTTTCTAAAGAATCCAAGCCTAATTCCAGCCCTAACACAAATGGATCACTATTCATCTCAAGAACAATTTCACAAATCAATCGGTAAAACTTGAGTTTCTTACCTCTAAACAGTCAAGGAAGGCTAGAGGATCACTTTTCTAAGCTTTAGCGTCCTTGAATCGCCTTTTTTCCCTTCCAAAACTCAGCTTTGAGAAATTCCCTAGAGAACTGGATCTCTCCAGTTGATGGTTCTTTCTGAGAATTGATCTTGGAATCTAGCTCATAGAGGAGTTCTAATCAACTTTCTAGTTGGGTGGAAATTGTTTAGATGAAAGATGAAGAAGATATGAAACTTTCTTAGGTTGTCAATGGCGGAAAGCAGCTGCAGGTAGGAGAGAACGAAGGATTTCTCTCCCAAATCGTTCAATTGGCCCTTTATAGGGTCCTGCCCGTGTTCCCACGCTAATAGCGCCACTTTGGCGCTATTGGCGTGAAAACCCGCAAGTTGGGTGCATTCTGGCACTAATTGCGCCATTACCACGGTAATCGCGCCAGATATTCGAGAGAAATAGCTTTTTGGTGCAATCTCACGCTAACAGCGCCAACAATTTTTTTTTGTTTTGAAAATCATGGTTATTATATTTTTTTCATCTATATAACTCAATATATGCTTCCCTTCTAGTATATGCTTATTATATCATCCTTAGTTAAACATATAATTAGATTTATCATGAAATAATTGTAATAGTTAAAAAATTAGAAAATCAACTTATAATTTTAAATCTATTGTATTCAAAAATGAGAATGAGAAGATGTTATTGCAAGAAAGATTAGTATAAGAGAAGATAAAAGTATAATTAGTATAGCTATTAAAATATTAAAAAATATTGGTTTTACTTTTTAATCCAAGCCATAACATTTCTCAATATTTTTTCTCTAACTCTTGTAAATTTTTTAAAATGTATTTTTAAGAATTCACATAATTCTTTCAAATTATAAAGTCTTTTCAAGTTTTTTAAAGTTTTATGATATAAACCATTAAAATCAAAACTATTATAAAAGACGTATAAATAAATCTGATAAGTCATAATATTCCTACATAATTTTTAAATTTACCGAACTTTTTTATGCTAAAATAGTCTTTTAAAATACTAATCTAATACACCCTCTAAAATAGAAGATTTTTAAATACAAGGACTAAAAGGTAAGTTTATGCAACTATAAAGATTAAATGAGTAATTAAATTTAACAAAATTCAAATTTTGTTAAAAAAATTAAAATATATGCTAAAAATATGTACCAGGCACACTGATCAGAATTAATTGTTAAATTGACATTTCAAATATAGATTAATATTTTCTCAATTTAAAGGAATACACAAGAAAAACGGCCGTATGATGTATAGAATCTGCCAAACATTATGTTTCCATATTTATATAATATAATTCTCAATAACAAAATATATGCTTGTATATGTGGACACATCATATCACGATTGATCATGACAGATACAAAGCAAGAATTATTTTAACGAGGTATTATAGGAAAAGGACACCAACTAATTACCTATTACATATTATGAGTTAATAATTACCCCCAATAAACCCTAAGAGTGATGAACCCTAGTGTTAGGGTAATCACGAGCAACAGCAGCAGCACTAGGCTGCTGAATCTGACTCAATGGCCCAAAACTAGCAATGTTTATGGCCAACACATTACCCTCATCACAGTTGTTCCCTGCACCAACAAAGTTCCTAACTAACTGCTGAGGCACACACTGATGATAACTATGTTGTTGGTTATAATAGCGGTTATCATAGTTACCGTCATCACCATTCATAACATGAGTAGCACTGACGGGCGTGATAACTGTAGCAGAAGTGTGACCATATCCAGTGGGTATGTTCACGCCCAAGTTATGGATCCTCGAGAGCTCAAACTTGGCGTTCTGGAGGTCCATGTGGAGCTGGCGAAGCTGCTGGTGAAGAAGAGAGATGATTCCAACACACCCATTAACAGGGTCTCGGAGGCGCATTTCGGCTTCGTAGGCTAGAGAATTCACAGCGTCTTCGCGCTGGTGAGGGTGCAACTCATTGAGAAGCTTCGAGACGTTGCTGGCGCCGAAGATTCTGTGCACGTTGACGAACCTCTGAGGCTGGTCCGGTGGGAAGTATGGCGCGAACACGCACTCGGGTTGGCACTTTCTCCGCAGAAACTTGCACGCCGCACATGGTGGGTTCGAAGAAGATGCCATTGGTCTTGCTAGAACTACGTACGCTTGCTTCACTGCAATCACACTATTAATTTCTGTGATGAAGTCTCCCTCATATTAATTTGTTATAATCAAATAATAATTAATAATAACAAGAAGGAAAGCAGAGACTTCAGATTATTATGCGTACATGTTAGATGGGCAATCCATTATTTACGCTACACACTCTTTTCCTTTTCTTACTCTTATAATTTATAATTATATGTTCTAGACGATTATTAGATAATATTTTTTCTGCAACATTTGACATTTGATAGGAATTTAATTAAAGTAATCAACATTTTATACAGATGTACATATTGTGTTAACCTTTGTTTGTATGATTTATTTATTTTTTTACCTCTTTATTTCTGTTCTTAATCTTTTGGCACATCTTTCTTCTTCTAAAAAAAACAAACCTTTTTGTCACATCTTATGCTAAGCTTTTAGAAAAAAAAATTGGTTTTAAAAAAAATGTTATTTATGCAACTTTTTTAATGACATTTTTATTTCATTTTTCATTATATAATTTTTTTTACCGGCATCATGATATCAATTACTTTATTTATGATATATTTTTTCTCTATATTATTATTATGAAAAGACAGCTGTACAATTTTTTTGCGGAAATATAATTTTTTAACAATAAAATGTATGTATCAAACAAATATCTAAAAAACTAGCAAAGTAATAATAAATGGATATCCCGATCTCTATT
>PYAF01002772.1:146501-156577 GCA_007407185.1 Glycine tomentella
ACGCGTGACACTCCAGAACTTGCTTCTTTTATTATTTATTCTCCTCTTTTGACCTGAAATTGCACAATTGGTATTGAAATTAGATTTAAACAATAAAATACTAAACTCAACTAATTCTAAGCTATTTACCTAAGTATTTAATCAAATTCTAACCTAAAACTAGACTAAAAACAAGATGTGTTTGCAACACATCATCCGTATGAAGTTTACGGATTGGTAATCCGTATGAAGCTTACGGATTCCCAATTTGTTTCCTTCTTACAGATTTCCAATCCATAAGTGTTCAACATGTCCAATTTATTTTTCAATCAACTAAAAATGAAAGGATGAAACTCACGACAAAGAATGACGACAGATGTAACACCCTGAAATTTCAATAATTGAAATAGATGTTTGATGTATTTCTTGTGTTATTTGATTTTTTTGCATAGTGCACGAAGTAAGAGTATGACATCTCTGCTTTATGCTTTCTAGTTCAAGTAGGTAAGCCAGTCAGCTTATTATTTTAGATTGGTTGAATTGTTTTGTAAATTATCCTTGTCCAATTGCTTAGTGTGGATGTTAAGTTACGTGAAATTTGTTTGAACTGCATTGAAATTGTGCAATTCGAGTTTGACCCAAAACCTATTTTATTAAAATCGCCATTATGCATTGGTTAACCGTTGGATCTCCTTCACATTTTTAAGGTAGATTCCTAACCCAAATATGTAACTTTTGACCGCCAGGATTGCCGATATAACATCTTAAGCATGAGAAATTAATTTTTTCACAGAAGGAGAAATTTTAAAATTGGGTCAACTAGCCCAGGCGAATTTTGGTAGGCATTTTGGCTCTCCTGGGCTAGTCAAGTTGGTTTTAAAAACATCCAGCAACATGAAAAATCCATTCTCATGCTTCCATCTTCTCCAAAATAGCACCCAACCCCCTCCCCCTTCTCCTCCACCACCCACAGCCATCGGTGATCGCCACGAGCCACGTTTCTTGCCGTTGGACCATCGCACAAAAAGGAACACTTTAATCGAAGCGGAATCTTCAAAACTCAACTCGAGGATTTGATAGAGAACGGAGCCTCCAATCCTCCTTTCTTGGTTTCTTTGAGGTAACTATGGTTTCCTTGTCTTCCCTTAGCTAGTTTGAAGTCTCTCTTGATATCTCTTGTGATTTGGATACCGTTATTGGGTGTTCTTATACTTCCTTTGAAAACCTTTTGAAAATGAGATGTTGTGAAAGTCTCATTTTTATGAAATTTATGTCATTTATGTGATCTTTGTTGAGCCCTGGTCACATTGGTGTTATCGAAATTTCAAAATGATGACTTTTGATGTGGACTCCCAAAACACCATTTTAGCTCTTTTTAAATTTGAGTGGGTATTTGACCCCAAATGTTAATGTTAACCTTGTCTTTGAAATCTATACTAAATTGTCTTCGATTTGTTATATAGAGCTCTACGGTTGGGCCAAAGGACACGAACTAGAGGGATCTCAAAACAACACTGTGAGCAGCTAACGGGAGAATTTATAGATAGGTAAGGGGAGTTTATTATTTAGTTATAGTTTTGGTACCATAATTGGGGGCCAGGGAGTCCAACTATGAGGATATATGTCTGTCCCTGTTGTGTGCTGGTTTTCAAGAAAAGTTATGTTTTAAACTAATGGGATGCAATATAATTATTATTGATGTGTGCTTGTTTTCAAGAAAAACTGTGTTTTTAACTAATGGGATGCGATAAATTTGCTTGTTGATGGATAAAATTGTGAATGATGTTGTTGTTGTAATGATTGAATTTTTGGGAAAAGTCTTAATTACAGAGGAGACTCTGCCTAAAATTTTATAATGTGCCCTCTTATTTAATTCTCTAGTAAATTTTTAAATGGGCATAAGAGTGTGTTTTCTATATTATAGTCTTTCTCTTTAATTTAGAAATTTTCTAAAACACCAGTCTCATGGTAATATGGATCGTGAATGAATGAGATGATGTTGAAATGGGATAATGTGATTGGTTGATGATGATGTAATGAGATAATGTTGATATAGTTGATGATGTTGAATATTGATGTTTATGATGATGATATTGAAATAAAATGATGTTGATAATATTGAAATTGAGATGTTATTGATGTGGTTGGTGATGTTTAAATAAGATAATCATGACGTGGTTGACGGTGTTCAAATGAGATAATGTTGATGGTTGATGATCTTGAAATGAGATGAGTTTAATATGTATGATGATGATATTGAGATGATGAGATGTGGATGTTGATAATGACATTGATGAGAGATAATGTTGATGTGAACAATGTCATTGTATGATGTGAATATATATGGACACCCATGGGGTGCATGACTGGTTATCCTTGCAGGGAAGGATTTGTTCCTAGCCAGGTCATGCATTGATGGTGCCCATGGTTGTCATTATATGATGTGGATATACATGGATACCCATGGGGGGTGCATGACTGGTTATCCTTGCGGGGAAGGATTTGTTCCTAGCCAAGTCATGCATTGATGGAGCCCATGGTTGCATGTTGTATGTATACATGGGGTGCAATGACCGGTTGGTTATCCTTGCAAGGAAGGATTTGTTCCTAGCCACGGTTAGTGCATCAGTGAACC
This sequence comes from Glycine tomentella, assembly GCA_007407185.1. Classification (NCBI taxonomy): domain Eukaryota; kingdom Viridiplantae; phylum Streptophyta; class Magnoliopsida; order Fabales; family Fabaceae; genus Glycine; species Glycine tomentella. The sequence goes on from PYAF01002772.1 coordinate 149,116, forward strand.
TACATTAGTGTGCTATGTATGTACATGGGGATACATGATTGGTCATCCTTGCAAGGAAGGATTTGTTCCTGGCCATGGTCATGCATTGATGGTGCCCATGTTTCATACTTCTTGTTGCATTGATGGAAATAGAATGAAGGCATGTATGTACCTGTGGGTTTCTGTGGGCTGAAAACGCAAGTGCTAAGGGAGCGTTAGGTAAGGAATTCTCGTGTGTCACTGTTTGATCACCGTGGGGGGGAATGGCCTATGCACGACAGGGTGACCTTGATAGTCGATGAATCATTTTCCTGTGAGAGGCTATTTCCCTGGATATGGTACCACATTGCATGGTGAGAGTGAAATCAGGAGCATGCATCATTCCAATCATGATTGTTTGATTTGTGAAATGAATTGGATGATTGGTTTGTCGAGTGTGTATTGGACTGATGGAATTACGGTAATAATTGTTGTTTCCTTTCCAATTGTGATTACCTGATAATTGTTGGTTGTCTATAATAAACTCACCCTTGCATTTGTTGTATCGTGTGGTTGGTAGCTGTGATGATCACAAATCCTTGTTCGTGGGAGCATATGAGCAGCAGTAAGTGACCTTGGAGGGAGATCTTCTTTTTGGTTGGAGCTGTCGAACCAACGTGATAACATTGGAACTCTTTTTGGAAAAGAGTTGTGTTTTGTTAATCACCTCTTTCTTAGTTAGTCCCTTGATTCTTTTTATTGGTCATGTAATTCCAAACGTAAATATTTGTAAATACAACTAGATTATGTTCTGACATGTGAATAATATGTAATGTTTTAAATGTAAAACCATATGTAACCATTTATGTATTTGTTCCGTTGTATGATAATTGTATTATCGTGGAAAATTTACTACCATTTTCATAATCAAATTAATGGAGTTTTCATTAAAATTTGAAATTCACACGATTAGAGTTAGTGATATTGTAGCGACCAGGTGGGTCGTTACAGCGAAGGACACTCAAATGCGATCACAGCAACCACAAACGGCGAAGAACCAAAAAAACCACTCAGCTGGGTACACAAATGGACAATGAAGGAGGAGAAGAGGGAGAACACGAAGAACACAGAGTGGTGGCAGGAGAAAAACAAAAAGCTGAATGAATGGTGTATGGGAAAAGTTTAATGAATGTCCGTACTTAACCTTTTTAAAAGGGTATTTTTGGATTTTCATTGTGCAATGTTGGGTGCATGGGAAATGTGGCTGGTGTAGGAAGCAAACCCCATTCCAAATGCAGGCTTATGCTTCCTACACATCCCACTTTGCTTCATGCACGTCCCAACTTTATGTGAATGGACAAAATTGTCCTTAATGAGGATTGATGCCTCAGTCCTATGCACTCTATTCCTAACCCTAAGTCCCTAATCCTAACACCTCCCTCCTTTAGCTACATACTCCCGACCCCGTAAAGCCCTTTCCTAACCCTAGCACCTCCTTCCAATCGTGACAATCCTTCACCTCCGCCCAAGCCCCTGCACCATAACAAGTCCCTCTACACTCCTTGCACCTCCTTCAATGTGCATCGCCCAAGCAAGTCGCGATAGCCGCTGCAACACATCGTAAGTGCGACGTTGGCGAAGGTAAGAAGAAGGGAACCGTTGCACCTCTTTTCCTTCTGTAGTTTCAATCTCGCTCGTTCCTTTCTCTCCCTCTGCTCTTTCTCTAGCTTAGGCGAACAAAACATTACCGTAGCACAAACAAAAACATTCAGAAATGAACATTCCAGATCATTTGTTTTTGAAAGATCTTTCCTTAAAAGGCTATCCGAAAACCTTTTGCAGCATTTGCAAAATAGTGAATCCGAAACACTAATAGGGACATTCCGAAGTAGGCATTAAAAACCTTGTTACATTGTTACTTAATAGCTTTTCAAAAGCCTTTATATTTTGAAACATCGTTCCGGAACAACCTATCCAAAATAGAAACAAAACACTTCTGGAATAGTTATTCTAGAAATTGTTCTAGTCCAAACTATCTATTTCGGAATATGGACAACAATTACCCAAATGGTCGTTTTGAAAGTGCTTTGTTTCTATTTTAGATTGGTTGTTCGTATAAGCATAGGCTTCTGGAATGCCTATTATGGATTTTATGGGCAGTATTTCTCCAGAAAGCATAATATGAAAACAATAAGCTTGATGGAAAAGGAAGGTTATAATGTCAAGAGGGCAATTTAAGGATATTAAAAAATTGGGACATGCAAGAAGCAAAGTGGTACGTGCAGGAAGCATAAGCCCCAAATGCATAGTTCCTTCCCTAATCAGAGGCACGACCCACTATATTATATATGAAAGAAGTATGTTGTGTGTCATTTTTTTCTTGTCTGGTGGCTTTGAAGGAACTCCCCTCCCATCCATAGTCATGTGGACATATGTCGTCTCAACATTTATTCGCAATTTTGTTTTATGTTATATTAAATTTCATAAACATTTTTTAAAATCCTTCACCATTTGCTAGTGTAGTTTAATATGCGTAGGTTAATTTTTTTTGTGTATATTGGAAAAAAATCATATTAAAATACTTTAAGAACTAGGCATTTTGAACATATTAAAAATTTATATGATTAATTACTTATATTTATTTTAAATTAAATTTAAAAAATTAAAAGGCAATACAAAAGTTTATTAAGAAACAAACACAAACCCGATATTACAATCATAGTTATTAGGTCAGATGGGCTGGGTTGCCCCATTGGCTTGGGAACGCACCATTTTGAGCACCACCTATTGGATTGGTTACACATGCAACCCGATGTGACTCGATCCGACTCGACGTGACCCAACCTCGAATGCATGACCCAGTTGACCCGACAAGTCATGCATTTTCGAGTTTTTTTCTCTTATAGTGGAACATCATCACTCATATTAGAAAATTCAATTTATACCTTACACTTGTGTGATTTATATATTTGTTTTCTTTTACCAACCATAACCGCATCTTTAAATTTGAGATCATAAAGTTATTATCATTTTTTTTATTTTCTCTTGACTAATTTGTATGTGTGTTATTTTTTTTAGTGAAAATTTTGTGTGTGTATTAGATTATGTTTGTCATTGTACAACAATGACATATATTATAAATTTGTTGCATGTTCAAAATTTTAAACAAATTCATAATTATACTTCTTGTACTGTACAAAATAGTGAAATTACACGTGGCCATTACTGGGGGACCGCTATACACGTGTCCACCTTGCTATAGTAATAGCGTACATCTTGGCTCTCCGTGTCAACCCTGCTATAGGAACGCGAACGTCAACCCTCAGCAGCCGGGTCTCCCTGGCCAACAACTTATCTGTTACGCTTGTTTATTAAAATAAGTGTAACAACTTTATCTCCTAGAAGATCTCGAATTATCTCCAAGGGATTATCTATAAATTGTTACTTATTTGCAATTAACAGACTACCTACAAGGTACACATTATCTCCTATTGAATTATATAACTACATGCTATTATCTGTTTATCTTATCAACATATTAATTATCAACAAAGGTGCAAGGCCCATACTCAATGCTATAAATACAGGTTCTATCTAACCCTTTCACACAATCATTCACAATCTGATACATACTCAGAAACCTTCTACTCACTCTTACTCCGAGACCACCTCAGACATTTACCTTCAGTTAAGCTCCCATAATTGATGTACTTACTTAAGCATTAGAGTCATTTCCTTTGTTTTGCAGGTACCCTTCCTTAACAAGGTCGACTCACCATCCGACGTGCAAAGTCTGGAACCCACTTGGACCCCATCCATCATGGTGCATGGCACTTCCAGATTTTGGTAAGAACATTTGGCGCCCACCGTGGGAACGTGGTAATTACCTTGCGGCCTCACATTCTCTAGATCACATTCGTCGTCCAGCCATGTCAATGGTTAGTACGCGCTCTAGTCTTAGGCGCCACACTCCCATTGAGACATCCAACCCTCCTTAGAAGACCATGACTAATGCAAACACCATCCAACAACTCCAAAACCGCATAGCGGATATGGAGCGAAGACATGAAGAAGAACTCTAAAGGCTGAAAGCTGATCATGACCAACTGGAGACCAGAGTGAGACGCCTCCAGGGTGACATAGGGGGATGCTTCTTGACCCTCAAATGAAGTTGAAGCTTAGGCTTAGCACTGGCCCAGTGACTTATGAAGATAGAATTCTTCATTACATAATCACCTATATCTTGACCCCAAGATCCACTAATCATGCCCAAGCCACTGATGATGACATACAACTTGTGTATGGCATGAAAAATTCCACTCAGATGAATTGGATTCTCATTCTTGAGGAAATTATTCTTGAATTCAAAAGATTGATGAATTATCTTTTTCCATACGCTGTTCTAGTGTCCAGATTCATTGATTACTTCAATATAGATGTCTCTAATGAGGTTGTTGACAACACAAACTCCAGCAATAGCCTCATCAAAGAGAAGCATATTACCAAGCTTGGGATGGTCAAGACTCCTTATGGATGGCAAATGGCTGGACAACAAATTCCTGCTATTGGAAATGAAGAGGAAGCTGATGAAGAAGCAGAAGATGAAGGCCATGCTCAACCATCTTACAGTCCATTTGAATCACTCATGATTCAAAAGATGGATGCCTTATTGTCACTACATCATGAGCACAGTGCTGAGACTAATTCATCTTTGGAAGTGATGAAATCTAGGCTAGAAAACATCGAAGCTAAGCTTGTCCTTGATGATTTTGATAAACTAGCCTAGGTCCCTTGTATTTTCATTCTTGTTTTTTTTATTACTATTTTACTCTATTTTTTTCTCTGATTAATGTACTATTTTTTTTCCCTTTCCATTAATGAAATTTCAATTTCTACTTCTCATTATTTGCTATGCTGCCTTTTGTCCTTGATAAGCCAAATAGGGGGAGAAAAATTGATTGATAACTAAAGGGAAAAGTGATTGCTTTGCTCTGTGTTTTGCTCTGTTTTTTTTTTTTTTTTGCAAGTTAATATTTGATAAAGACATTTAAGTTAGGGGGAGTAAACTTAAATGAAAGTAAAATGATCAATGTCTATGCAAGCATTGAAAATAATAGGAATACTTCACAACAACCAAGAGGGGGGTGAATTGGTTGAACCTTGGTATTTTAAAATCAAATTCAAATCAGAGTTTCAAGATCTTTATCACTTTTAAAACCAAGAAACCTTTTAGTCAATCAAATGTCTCAAAACTGAACTTGTTGAACAATGAATATGATTCAAAGAATCAAAGATAATGAATAAGATGAGAATAGAAATATAGAAATAAAAACACAAGCAATTTATACTGGTTCACTTCAAATCATGAAGCTACATCCAGTTTCTTCTAATTCACACTGAATTAGAGTTCCACTATTATAAAATATTCTTTCAAGCTTTTACAAGAACCTCCCCTTTATCAACCCTAGATAAAGAACAGAAATCCAAAATCCTATTAGACTTGTAAAGAGAAAGATCCAGAGAACACTACTCTGATCTTTAAGCTAGAGAACCCTTCTCTAGTCCCAAACTTTAAGAACCCAATTACAACACAATTTGTACACAAAATTACAATCAATGAGTTAAGGAAAGAAACAACCTGATGATCCAGTGAATGACATGCACATGAATGAACAATTCAGGTTGAAAAACAAAAACAATCTCAGAACATCTTCTTCCTTAACCTTTGAAAAAGACTTCTTGCTTTAAAGAATCACTCAAAAACCCATGAATGTTTTAGTGTAAGCAAGAACTCATAGAACCCAGAAAAATCACTTAAAACGTGTTTAGAAAGCTTGTGTGTGCTCAGAATACAAATTAATCAAGTTACAAAACAAGCTGAGCCAAGGTTCTATTTATAACAAACTTTTGTAATTGTTAGTAATTGATTAAACGCGCCATATAATCAATTATTTCACTCTTGTAATCGATTAAATCAATATGGTAATCGATTAAAGTGTTCAACACAATTTCTGAACATGAGCAATGTAACGTCTCAACTTACAATCTTGTTTTTATTGATTTTTAAATGAAAATTCTTTTCGATTTGCTTAAAAATATCAAATCAACGTTTGCTAATAACTGCTAAAAAGATTTTCATCACTGATTGGTATTTATAAGTCTGACATGATGTAAAATAAAATACAGACTGATATTAGTTCTATTACATGGTACAAATCACTAAAATATTTTGTTACAACAAACACCTTCAACTAAGCATCTTTAACAAAATCATTTCCTCAGACATCAGCTTGCCAATCCTCTTGTACTGTTCATCTGCTCACCCAAATAAAATTGGGGTCATGGCAGGTGTCAACCACAGACACAAAAATACAAGGTAAGTTTATGATAAACATAATTTAAAAATAAAAATATATTCAATATGAAGATATTCATAATAACATCCTCAAAGATGCATGATTCTCTTAGACTCTTATCATGATGCATGATTCTCTTGAACTCTTATTATTTGGTACCAACAGTCAAGATAGCCCCATCCTCGAGGCACAGAACTTATCCGACGAGTCAGGGTCTCCCGGTGTTGCACAGGTTCTCACCCACACTTCATGTGATCATCATGGGTGGCGTGATTCCCCACCGCAAGAGTCACCCCCCAGCTCAGACTCCTCTTGTCTGAACGCTCAGATTCAGTTCCTGTAGCTATCTGACACACCTCCTCTTGAGGCAAATAACGCAGACTAACCCTCGCCGAGCATATGCATATGAGACATATGAAACTGATTCATTTATTTTATCACCTCATTTCAACATCACTTTTCAATTACTGTCTCATGTGCTTTACTAAGAAATTCAACATATCATTCACGTACATAGATTTATAGAAACACTCAGCAACATATGGATTTCATAGAAATACTCAACAACGCTTAAACTTCAAACAATTATTCAAATACAAACAACACTTAAACTATCTTTACCATAAAACTTCCCCATACATACCTTATAATCTCTTATGAAGCTTGTCTTTCTCTTCCTACAAAGCATGACAAACTTTTCCTAAGGATACTTTGTCCTTCTACACGTGATCCTTCAATGAAAGGAGTCTTCTTCTTATTTGATTTAGGCTTTAATAAGGAAAGGATGAAAAGGAAATGAAAGAGGTATAGGGGAGAGCTTCACGTGAAAGTGTGTAGGGAAATGTCTTGGGAAATGACTTCCACTTAAGGACCCCTTCACCTTTTTATATAGTGGTTGGAAAATGATATAATATTCATGGACATTTCTACCCTTCCTAACTATTTACTGTCATTTGGTTTCATTGTAACTAAATTTCATGTCATTCCATTTCATTTTAACTAGATTCCTTATGATTCCTTTACTTTATAAGAAAAATCTTCTAGGTTTATCATGCACCTTACAAGTGTTCTACCACTTGTCTTCATCATAAGGCTTCCTTTGACAAGTGTCCACTTAGTTGGCATGTCTTGAAGCTTCTCCAATTTTC
>PYAF01002772.1:169010-200561 GCA_007407185.1 Glycine tomentella
GTTGATTATATTGTAAGTGGGTTTTCTTGCAAGGGAGATAGGGTTTCTCCATGTTCAACTGAGTAGGTTTCTCAGTGTGGGTTTGGCTTCTAAGGATCTAATAGAGTTTTAGATCTCTGAACTTCTTCTAGGGTTGAAGAAGAGAAGCTTGTAAGTACTTGTAAGAAAAATATTTGCAATAGTGGAACTCTACTCTAGTATTGAGTAGAAGAAACTGGATGTAACCTCATAGTGTTTGAGGTGAACCAGTATAAATCTTGCATCTTGATTTAATTTCTGCAGTCTTTATTGGTTCTTGTTAAACTCTGTTTTTGTGTGTTTAAATTTGAAGCATAACAAGTCTTGGATTGATCTTGGATAAAGATATTCATTTGGTTTTATGATAAAGATCCAAAGGGCATTTTTAACTCTCATTTTGAACAAAGAAATTTCAATTTCCTATGATTAACCAATTCACCCCCCCTCTTGGTTAAGTGTGAGTGTTCCTTATTTTCCACAATAGAACCTAAGAACATTGATCAAGCCTTAATTGATGGACATTGGATGCATGCCATGCATGATGAATTGAATCAATTAAGAGAAATGAAGTTTGGGAACTTGTTCCTAGACCTTCTTCTCTCAAACCTATTGGCACTAAATGGATTTTTAGAAACAAACTTGTTGAGAGTGGTATCATAGTCAGAAACAAAGCTAGATTGGTTGCAAAGGGTTACAACCAAGAGGAAGGCATTGACTATGAGGAAACCTATGCACCAGTTGCAAGATTGGAAGCCATTAGGTTATTACTTGCATATGCATGTTTAATGGATTTTAAACTTTTTCAAATGGATGTTAAAAGTGCTTTTTTAAATGGATATATTGAGGAGGAAATCTATGTGGAGCAACCTCATGGTTTTGTTGATTTCAAATATCCAAACCATATTTTCAAACTTAAGAAAGCTCTTAATGGTTTAAAGCAAGCTCCAAGGTCTTGGTATGAGAGATTAAGCAAATTTCTACTTGAACAATTTTTCACAAGAGGACATGTTGATAAAACCTTGTTCATCAAAAGACAAAGCAACGATATCTTATTGGTTCAAGTATATGTTGATGATATAATTTTTGGTTCAACTAATCAATTATTGTGCAAAGAATTTTCTATCTCTATGCAGAATGAGTTTGAAATGTCAATGATGGGAGAGTTAACATTCTTTCTTGGACTTCAAGTGAAGCAAATGAAGAATGGGACATTTCTAAATCAAACCAAGTATTGCCTTGAAGTGATCAAAAAGTTTGAAATGAATAAAAGCAAAGATGCTGCAACCCTAATGGCAACATCAACTTATCTTGATTTAGATGAAAAAGGAAAGAAGGTTGATGAGTCAAAATTCAGAGGAATGATTGGATCTTTACTGTATTTGACAACTAGTAGACCAGATATTATGTTGAGTGTGTGTTTGTGTGCAAGATATCAAGCAAATCCCAAAGAATCACACCTCACTGCAGTCAAAAGGATCCTCAAATATCTCAAATTAACACCAAAAGTTGGTCTTTGGTATCCTAAAGGTGCATCACTTAATTTAGTTGGATATTCTGATTCTGACTTTGTAGGGTGCAAATTGGATAGAAAAAGCACTAGTGGAACTTGTCAGCTACTAGGCAGTTCACTAATCTCATGGCATTGCAAGAAGCAATCTTGTGTTGTTTTATCAACAGTTGAAGTTGAGTACATCTCTTCTGGAAGTTGTTGTGCTCAAAACCTTTGGTTAAAACAATAATTGCAAGATTTTGGTGTAGAATTAAAAGAAATACCCTTGCTATGTGACAACACAAGTGCCAACAACATTTCCAAGAATCCAATAATGCACTCAAGGACCAAACACATTGAGATAAGACATCATTTCCTTAGAGATCATATCCAAAAAGGTAACATCAAAATTGACTTCACTGATACTCACAATTAATTGGCTGATATATTCACTAAACCTTTGGTTAGAGATAGATTCTATACTCTTAGAAACATGCTAGGTATCCTTGATGAATCTAACATTTCCTAGTATGATTGCTATATGCTTATCTATTTGAAATGACATCTTACTTGACTGATCATCACATGTGCTTCAAAGATTCTAAATTGTGCTTCATAAATATTGTTCATACTGATGTTCTTACTAGAATAATCGATTAAAGCACGTATTAATCGATTAAATGAACTTGAAAAATTGTTAAGAATGAAATTTATGTTCATGTAATCAATTACATAACCAGGATAATCGATTATTCTTCATATAAAATAATTCTAGAAAACGAATTCCTCTGGAATAATCGATTAAGCCATCGAATTAATCGATTACATAGCTTAAAAGTTCTTTTACAAAAATTCAATTCACCGGAATAAGCAATTACGGTGTATGGTAATCGATTAAAATGATTGAAAAAATTGTTTGAAACTCGAATTCTCACTATAACAATCAATTATTTGTCGAAATAATCGATTATATCCTCTGCAGAAACTAATTTTTCTTACGAATTAATCGATTACATAAGAATATAATTATTCATGGAGTTACTGTAGAATCTGCAAGATTTTCTTGGAATTTGTAACTGTCCAACTGCCACCTAATTCAAATTTGAATCTTCTGTGCTTTAAAGTTAGTGGGTTAATTCGAAATAACTATTACTTATTTCAAATTTAAACTTTGGAGGCCAAAATCTTCTATAAATACAACCTATGTTAAAGGAAGAAATCACACCATTGTCATCTTTAATCTTAAGCACTACTGTGTTTTTCTTTCCTCTGAGTCTAGAAACTCTGTCCAGATAGCCTCTCCTCACAGATTCACCATGTCTGCACCTAAGAGATCCAAATCCTCTAAGAGAAAGAGTGTTGAAACTTCTAACCCTGCTGTGAATAGGTTAGACCATTGGTTTCCTGCTGAGAGAGATAAAATGACCTACCTTCTATTCAATGCCACCAAACTCATTTGTCCTCCCAAACACCTTGACCTTGACTGGTTTATTAGAGAAGGTTTTCAATTCCCTGCTATGATTAAAGCCCAGGGATTGAAAAGGTTTGTTGAGATGAAGGGTACTTTTTACCCCGAATTAGTGAAGGTGTTCTACACTTGTACTAAGGCTTCTATGGATGGGACACTCTTGTCTTAAGTTAATGGAGTAGCCATGGAAATTACTCCTCAAGTCTGAGAAGCAGTTGCTGGTATTTCCTTTGAAGGTGAAAGGAAATTTGAAGAAAAGGCTGGAGGCTATAATAGGGTGGAAACCTATAAGGGGATGCTTCTTGACCCTCAAATGAGGCTGAAGCTTAGGCTTAGCACTGGCCTAATGACTCATAAAGATAGACTTCTTCATTACATAATCACTTATATTTTGACCCCAAGATCCACTAATCATGCCCAAGTCGCTGATGATTACATACAACTTGTGTATGGCATTAAAAATTCCATTCAGATCAATTGGATTCTCATTCTTGAGGAAATTATGCTTAAATCCAAAATATTGATGAATTATCTTTTTCCATACGCTGTTCTAGTGTCCAGATTCATTGATTACTTCAATATAGATGTCTCTAATGAGGTTGTTGACAACACAAACTCCAGCAATAGCCTCATCAAAGAGAAACATCTTACCAAGCTTGGGATGGTCAAGACTCCTTATGGATGGCAAATGGCTGGACAGCAAATCCTAGCTGCTAGAAATGAAGAGGAAGCTGATGAAGAAGTAGAAGATGAAGGCCCTACTCAACCATCTTACAGTCCATTTGAATCATTCATGATTCAAAAGATGAATGCCTTATTGTCACTACATCATGAGCACAGTGCTGAGACTAATTCATCTTTGGAAGAGATGAAATCTAGGCTAGAAAACATAGAAGCTAAGCTTGTCCTTGATGATTTTGATAAACTAGCCTAGGTCCCTTGTATTTTCATTCTTATTTTTTGTTACTGCTTTACTCTATTTTTTTTCTCTGATTAATGTACTGTTTTTTTTCCCTTTCCATTAATGAAATTTCAATTTCTACTTCTCATTCTTTGCTATGCTACCTTTTGTCTTTGATAAGCCAAATAGGGGGAGAAAAATTGATTGATAACTAAAGGGAAAACTGATTGTTTTGCTTTGTGTTTTTCTTTTTTTTTTTTTTTTTTTTTGCAAGTTAATAACTGATAAAGACATTTAAGTTAGGGGGAGAAAACTTAAATGAAAGTAAAATGGTCAATGTTTATGCAAGCATATCTCTTAACACTTGTTCTTGGCAAAGAGGTTGATTTGTTTTCAGGATAACAAAGTTCAAGACTTCTATCTTTCATCCCTCAAAGCACTTCAAAAATTAAACACATGTTCAATAAATATTTGGCATGTTCAAAACCAAAAAAGGGGAGATTGTTGGATATAGGGAGAGCAACAAGAAGATGAACATTGTGATTTAGAAGAAAGTTTTGAGCTTTTCACATGCCTTGAAGATTGTAATTCAAATGAAGTGTATGAGAGGCCAATCTTTTGATCCTTGCATTGCATGCACATAATCATTAACATGCTTAAATGTTTTCATTAAGGCATCAAAGCTATTCATGTTTAAATGGGTAATGTTTTTGGAAAAATGTAATCATACTACTTTAATCGATTACACATCGATTTAATAGATTATTTGCTTCGCTTTTAAATCTGAAAAAGCCTTGAAGAACATATTAATCAATTACATAACTTTTGTAATCGATTACATAATAAAAACAAAAAGCATGTCTCACTGCTTTAATCGATTACCATAAATTGTAATCAAATACACAAGCTTGTTTCACAATGAACCTCACGGCTTTAATCGATTACCATAAATTGTAATCGATTACACAAGCTTGCTTCACAAATAAACTTCACTACTTTAATCGATTACAGCTCGGGTTAATCGATTATTCTATTCGTTGTAAAACCCTGGATGGAGCTTTGAACACTTTAATCGATTAAGTGACAATTTAATCGATTACATAAGTCATTTTAATCGATTATTTGGCATGTTGTAATCGATTACAGTCTGTTACAAAAAGCTATTATAAATAGGATAAAGGCTTGTCTGAAAAACTAACTTGAATACTTTGAATTTTCTGAATATACACAAGCATTCTCAAAGTTAGAAAGTGATTTTCTAGGTTAACTAAGTTCTTGTCCCACTCTTTAATCTTCATGGGTATTGAATGATTTCTTGGGCAAGAGTTTTCAAAGAAGTTTTGGAGAGCATGTTCTTAAATCCTTTTCTTCAATTTAACTCTGATTGGTAAACCACATGCATTCATATTCATTGGATCATCAAGTTGTTTCTCTTCATTATCTTTGGTTGTAAATTCGTTTTTGTAATTTTTGTTATTTAATGCTATTGTAAAAGTAGTGAAGAACCAGAGAACACTACTCAGTTTATGAGAAATGAAGTTTGGGAACTTGTTCCTAGATCTTCTTATCACAAGCTTATTGGCACCAAGTGGATTTTTAGGAACAAACTTGATAAAAGTGGCATAATAGTCAGAAACAAAGCTAGATTGGTTGCAAAAGGTTACAACCAAGAGGAAGGTATTGACTATGAGGAAACTTATGCTCTAGTAGCAAGGTTAGAGGCCATTAGGTTACTACTTGCATATGCATGCTTAATGGATTTTAAATTATTTCAAATGGATGTTAAAAGTGCTTTTCTTAATGGATATATTGAGGAGAAAATCTATGTTGATCAACCTCCAGGGATTTGTTGGTTTCAAATATCCAAATCATGTTTTTAAACTTAAGAAAGCTCTTTATGGATTAAAGCAAGCACCTAGATCTTGGTATGAAAGATTGAGCAACTTCTTGCTTTGTTAATCTTTTACAAGAGGTCAAGTAGACAAAACCTTGTTTATCAAGAAGCATGGCAATGATATCTTGTTGGTTCAAGTATATGTTGATGATATAATATTTGGTTCAACTAATCATTCTATGTGCAAAGAATTTTTTATCCCTATGCAGAATGAGTTTGAAATGTCTATGATGGGAGAATTGACATTCTTTCTTGGACTTCAAGTGAAGCAAATGAAAAATGGAACATTTCTCAACCAATCAAAATACTGCCTTGAAGTGATCAAGAAATTTGACATGGACAAAAGCAAAGATGCTGCTACTCCAATGGCTACCTCAACCTATCTTGATTCAGATGAAAAGGGCAAGAAGGTTGATGAGTCAAAATATAGAGGAATGATAGGATCTCTACTATACTTGACAGCAAGTAGACCAGCTACAATGTTGAGTGTGTGCTTGTGTGCTAGATATCAAGCTAATCCTAAGGAGTCACACCTCATTGTTGTCAAGAGAATCATTAAATACCTCAAATCAACCATAAAAGTTGATCTTTGGTATCCAAAAAGTGCATCACTGAACTTAATTGGCTATTCAAATTCTGACTTTGCAGGATGCAAACTTGATAAGAAAAGCATCAGTGGAACATGCCAATTGTTGGGAAGCTCATTAATTTCATGGCATTGCAAGAAGCAATCATATGTTGCTCTCTCAACAGCAGAAGCAGAATACATAGCAGCTGGAAGTTGTTGTGCACAAAGTTTGTGGCTTAAACAACAAATCAAAGATTTTGGTGTGGATTTGAAAGAAATTCTCCTACTATATGACAACACAAGTGCAATAAACCTATCAAAGAATCCAGTCATGCACTCAAGGACAAAACACATTGAGATCAGACATCACTTCCTCAGAGGTCATATTCAAAAGGGTAAAATCAAAATTGAGTATATTGATACAAACAATCAATTGGCTGATATTTTTACCAAACCCTTGTTTAGAGATAGATTCTATGATCTTAGGAACATGCTAGAAATTATTGATGAATCTAATATATGAAAACATGCCTATGATTTGTTTGACAACATGATATGCAATCAAAATTGACCATGCATCACAAGTTAATGCAAATTTGAATTATGTTGATAAACAATGTTCATTCTGCATAATTCTCTGTTGTAATCGATTACTACACGTATTAATCGATTATTTGTGTTTTAAAAGGCCTTTGGATACAAAAGTTCACTGGAGTAATTGATTAACAACCTTATGTAATCGATTAACTATCACTTAAAATGCACTTACAAAAATAAAAATGTTCTGGAGTAATCGATTACACTGTGTATATATTGATTACAGTGAATTTTCAAAAAAAAAAAAACACTTGCCTAGAGTAATCAATTACACAAGGAATATAATCGATTACCTGTTGTATGAATGTCTTCCAGAAACAGAAAACATCTAGAGTAATCGATAACTTCATTGAATTAATCAATTATCTTGTGCAGAAAGCTTTTTCTGAAATAAATTTGCTCTGGAGTAATCGATTACCATGCTTAAGTAATCGATTATCTATGGCATTTCTGCAAAACTACACAATTTTCAAAAATCATAACTGACTTATCTTATCTTAAAATTCAAATTTGAATGTGTCAGTATCATTTTAACCTCTTGAAAGACGAAAATGGTTGTTACAAGGTTTTAAAATTCAAAAATTAACCTACAAAACTCTATATATACAGCTTTCCTAAGAAGATTAATTCACACCTGAATCCATCTCTTTCTTCTCTACAAAACTGAGCAAACTTTATGTGCTCTGTTTCTTTCCTTATCCTAAACCTCTGTCAAATTCATTTTTCTATCCTTAAACACTATGTCTACCTCAAAAAGAACCAAAACCAGTAAAAGAAAGGCTGGAGAATCTTCCAATCCAGTTGAGAGCAGACTGGATTTGTGGTTTCCTAATCAAACTGATAGGATGAACTACATGCAGTTCAATGCCACTAAACTAGTCATGCCTCCCAAGTACCTTGATATTAACTGGTTCAACAATGAGGGATTTCAATTCCCTGCCTTTTTGGAGGCTCAAGGATTGAAAAAATTCCTTGAATTGAAGGGTACCTTTTACCCAGAACTGGTGAAGGTGTTTTACACTCGTGTTAAAGCCAGCATGGATGGGGTGTTTCATTCCTAAGTGAATGGAGTTCCCATGGTGATTGATGAAGAAGTATGGTTGGTTATGGTTGGTATCTCCTCTGAAGGAGTGAGGAGGTTTGATGAAGAAATTAGGGGCTACAATAAAATTGACACATACAGAGGTATGTTGTTGAATCCCCAAATGAGGCTAAAGACAAGACTTGGTGTTGGAAACTTGACTGGGGAAGATAGGTTGATGCATTACATTATAACCTACATCCTTACCCCCAGGTCTACAAACCATGCCCAAATCACTAATGATGATCTACAATTGATATATGGCATGAAGACCTCATCTCAAATTAACTAGGTTCTTGTTTTTATTGAAACTATGTTGAAAGCTTCAAGATTAATCAGCTATCATTTTCCATATGTTGTGTTAATCTCTAGGTTCATAGATTACTTTAAGATTGATGTCTCAAATAAGATTGTAGACAACACCACAAACATCACCAATCTCATCAAAGAGAAGCATCTCAACAAGCTTGGATTAATCAAGACATCCAATGGGTGGCTTATGGCTAGAGAACAAGTTTCACAAGAGGGAGCTGATGAAGGTGAAGAAGCTAAAGAAGAAGAAGAAGTTGTTCCTGCTCAACAGCAATACACTCCATTTGAATCATTGATGATTCAGAAGATGGATGTTGTGCTTGCTCTACAGCATGATCATAGGGCTAAAACACAGTCTTCTTTGGAAGAAATTACTTCTAGGTTAGAGAATATACAGACTAGGATGGCTCTCAAAGATTATAACCCTCTCTAGATTAGCTAGAAGTAATTGTTTGCTTATGGTATTTATGCTTTCTTTTTGTTTCCTTTGATATGTTTTTTGTTATGTTACTTTTTGTACTGCCCTCTTGATTAATGAAACAAATATGTCATGTTCTTGCTTATCTCATGCTCATCAATATTTTTTTGTCTTTGATAAGTCAAAAGGGGGAGAAACATAGCTCATCAATAAAGTCTTAAAGAACATGTCTTAAAGAACGTATATTGAATAAACATAGTTTTATATACATAGCTTTATGGAAACATAGCTCACACATATTCTCAGTTTCAAAGCAATAGATATACACGTTGCTCTTTATCTTAATCAATGATCAATTACATAAGATAGGGGGAGCATATACATACATATGAATGAGTGTAAATTGCTTATGCAAAATATGTTTAACACTTGTCTTGGCAAGAAGTTGATTTCATTTTCAGATTATCAAGTACAAGCCCCTGAAAATCAACTCCTTTTAAAGAACTCCAAGGTTCAACATGTTCAATTGATGTTTGGCATGATCAAAGCCAAAAAGGGGAAGATTTTTAGATACAGGGGGAGCATGAAAGTGGATCAACATACATGCTGAAGATGAATGAGTGTTTTAACTTTGTACATGTCATTCAATTGAAGGCATTTGTAATTGCTTGATGTAGGAGAGAATCATCCTATGATCGATTGCATTGCATTAACATCATTCATTTACTTGCATTCATGATTTTACATAAGCACATGGTTTGTAAAAAGGTTTGAGATTCATGATTGCATCAAAGCAAAGTGCTCATGGTTTTAAGTTTTTGGAAAAACTATTTTTTCACTATTTTTATCAATTATCGCACATTGGTAATCTGTTACTTGAGCTTTGAAGAACAAATAATCGATTATCAGCATTAGGTAATCGATTACTCAGCATAAACATAGAACAAGACATGACTGTGTTAATCGATTACCATTTATCAGTAATTGATTACTTAGTTCAAACATAGAACAAGACATGACTGTGCTAATCGATTACCATTTATCAGTAATCGATTACTTAATTCATTTATGAAAAAATGTATCCCTGTAGTAATCGATTACAGGTCGAAATAATCGATTACTTTGTTCATATAACCTTCCAGAAAACTGAAGAACATTTTAATCGATTACATTTGTATTTAATCAATTACTTAGACGATTTAATTGATTACATTTAATTATAACTGTTTTTTTATAAATAGCTAAAGACTTTTCTAAAATAATACACATTACAACTCTGCGAAATTTTAAAAGTTTTCATAAGCCTTATGAGATTGACCCACAAATTCAAATCTTCATGATGTTTTGAAAGACTTTTTGGACAAGACAACAAAAAAACTTTTTTGAAAGAGTTCTAAAGGGTTTGAACCTCATTTTATTTCTCACTTACTTTCTTTCACTTATTTGCATGCATCCTCTAATTTCTCTTTCCTTCCCTATCACACGCACCCTTGAATTCCTGTATTCAATATTACAATTTCAAAAATCATTTTCAAGAATCTAATATTCTCAAAAATCAATTTATAACTATATTTCTTAGGAAAGCTTTCCTGTACGTGAGGGTAGCAATTCAATATTCCCATAACAAGAGAATTTTTTATAATATACTCAAAAATATTTTTAACATACCAGAGATATTTATGACATTATAAAAAACATGATTCTAAGAAAATATAATTTCCAATAAATATGATAAATTAAAAAGAAATCGTACAACAAACACAACCTTGGTTGTATCAATGTCAGCTAAATTTCATTACTATTCCCGCTATTTTTTCCACTACAATCTAGATCTCGTGTAGTATGTTTTATTTTTTATATTTTGCCTCCTGCTCCAAGATAGATTCTCTGAATTTTGTTCTTCGTTTCCTTCTTAACAACTTGCCTACTTTTTCTCCACTTCATGGATTATCAAACAATTCAATGTCGTTAACTTTGTGATCCATCAACGTGGCCCAATGAAATCAACGGTCAAAATCGATTGTTGCATGATTTCCCATGCAGGTTGAATGAGCGAAATTTTGCAAACTAGTATAATAAGTACATCCTAGAATTTCTTTCATCAACCCCAGGAAAACCCGCTACAGTTTCTACATTAACGCCGTCGCAGTCAAATTTATCAAAACCTTCTCCATCCTATAGCAAGGCATTAGGATTTTAGAGGCAATTCTTAGTTTCGAGTTTAGAGGTAAACATGCAAAAACACTGCATTTGTTTTTAATTTTCGTTTGGTTGTTTAATTTAATGTTTCTTACTCTCTGATCGGACTGAAGCATAAGGATTGGTGCTAAGCTATGCTTCTTCCGTGGTAGGTATATATGCCTGCAACATGTTATCCGAGCAATACCATCCTCTCCTTATGCAGTCGAATTAAATAGAAGATTGTATTACATAGTGTTGTATGTTATTGGTTTTCATAAACACAAACAACAAATATCCTAGTGGTCCTACGTTTTAATGCACAACGCCAATATAAAGGTGTGCACCTCCAATGTTGATCTATATAAATAACAGCCGCTAAGAAACGTTAGTTTCCATAAACAGGGTAATATAAAGATGGTAAGATGACAAAGCATAGATTATGTCAATATAACCAATTACACCTGCAGTAGAAACCCAAAATAGAGATAAACCTTTGGGTCAAAACTCAATTGTAGTAGCGTGAACCAGTGTCATAGACACGGCCACCAGGATATGGGCCTCTAGGTTCAAATCCTTGATCTCTACCACCCCCAAGAAATCGAGCTCTCTCTCGGTAAGGATCAAAGTGATCGGCAGAATAGCCTCGTTGCACTTCGCCACATGCACCTGAATCATTCACATTGTTGTAACCATGAGGATCTCGGGGTGCATGAGGGTCTCGGGGTGCCATGCAACCACTGGGGTAAGGATCCCTTATGATTTGCTGGTACTGCTGTTGCCTAGCATGTGATTCCCTTTGAAGAAATTCAGCTCTGCGGCTGCTATGCTGAGCTCGGAGTGCTGTCAGTTTTTCTTCATACTGAGCATTGATTGCATTTGTTTTCTGAAAAGATATACGTACAACTTGGTTAAAGCTCGATTGAGACATATAGTTTTAGAGAATATATATATAAAAAAAATCTACAGAATTCAACATGAATAAGATTATCTTCGTCACACCCAGTGTGCTGCAAATATCCAGCTTCAAAACATGGTGTAGATTTTTTTAAATACAAAGATGCAGGTGACAGAACTAGACCCAGTGCTCACAGTTAGCTGACAGAAGAACCTAACTCCAGAATAAAAAACCACTCTTGCAAAGGTGATTATTTTACATCCATTTAATATTCATGAAGTATTCTAAAAATGGGTCAGAATCACACAACTAAGATCTGACAACACTGGGTAAGTTCATAGTTTGAAAGATGCAAAAAAGTACACATAACTGCACTATTTGTAGTCTTGCATCATCACATCAAGTTTATCAACGAAGATGCAAAAAATCAGTATATAACTGCAGTATTTGCAACTTTGCATAATGACTTCAAGTTTATCAAATGTGATGAAAAAAGCCAAAGTATACAACAAATTGAAAAAGGCAAAGTATACAACAAACTAGCCATTACAAACAATTTTTTTCTATCCAGAAGTTATTCTGAAAAGGCATTTAGCAACCCATTGATAAGCTTGCATTGCTGGGATGCAGTTCAATCCATGCAAATGGATTATTCTAGAAGAGAAATTATATCTCTTTAATGTGTTTCTTACTATAACATCTATAAAATGTTTTACAGCTTCAAAAGTATGTTTAACATCTTCAAAAACAAACAAACTGCGGAACAAATCCCATAAGGTCTTAAACCAAAGTGGAACCAATTCTTACGAAGAGAAGCAAGTGCAGCTTTACTCTTACAGAGGAAACAAGACTACAGGATTGAGCATAAATGCATTTCTTCTTTTAGACACCTTTTTGTTTACATCATCACATTTCAGCTATAAAAAGGGAAACTGAATTAAATTGTGTAGACTTTATTGACTATACAGTAGCATAAAACGTGTATAACAAGCCCTCTAGCAAAACAAGATTGTCCAAGCCTCAACAAGGTAAACACACATGCAAGTCATAACTAAGAAATGGGAGCAGGGCAAGTTTTTAAAATTGAATATTAGGAATAAGTTTAACACCTGGAAAGTCTGGAACACTTGAGAAAAAAAATCTAATTGATTTTATTATTATTATGATAGTTAGTTTATAAAATCTAAATACCCATGAAGCAGTCTTTCCAGGTGGCTCATTATTTGTCCCGTTTTCAGAGTGCCGATGCCCAAGAGGTAATTTAAACCTAGTGAGGTCTGCAAAACTGGATCCAGTCCATCAATGGTGTGGCATGATTATGGGTTCATCTATTAAGAAAAAGAAAGAAAGAAAAGACAAAAAAGTTGCAAAATGTGTAGAAGATTTAGGGTATTTCAAGAACACAGTAACAAATTAATAGTTTTTTTTATGTTTAACACAAACCTCTCTGTGTCTGGCATATTCTGCATCTTCAGCATCACTCTGTTCTTTGGTGAGTTTAATGATGTCATCATGAAAATTCTGCTCAAGACCTTCAAAAGATTGTGATAAATTATTTCCTTCATATCTAACATCCATATCTTCTTCATGAGCCTCAGATCTGGAATCACTGTTGTTCCGGCTCTGCCCTTGAAAATAGGGCTGTGAAGCATCAACCCCTTGACCTACACTAGAACACACCTAAGTTTAGGAGTTTGAAAACTATTTCCATGATATAAATGCCAAACCTGTAATCAGGCATTCTAGACAGAGAAACTAATGTTTTAACAATTTAAAAATAAGATAGGTTCTGAAAATGTGCCATGTTTGCTGAACTAGAATACTATTATAACAAACTTAAGACCGGACATCAAGAATTAAATTCATCTCCTATACATCAAGAACTTCTTTAAACCGAGTTAATTGAAAAAGAAGCAAATTTTACAGAAGAATGTCAGGAATGTGAATAAAACATGCATGTAGCAACAAATTGGAAATGACAACATTTAGAAGGACTATGCTGCCCAATTGAGTCACATGATATCATCGTTAATCTGTTCACAAAGGACGGTCACAAGTATTGGGTTATTACCTCAGTTAATTACAAAGCAAGAATGGGCAACATTATCTTAATTATGTGTCATCAATGAAGATATACAAAATTAAAAGGTACATTTTTCTTTTAGTGGGAAAAAACACACACTAACATCATGATCTTCTATCAACTTCTGAATAAAACAAGTGACATACTACAAAATTGGGTAAATCAACATGCCTCACCTCAGTCACTTGACACAAGCAGCATCAAGAAGTAAATGGTTAAATGTTCTTTCCTATACTTATAACACATCAACATACACCTATATTTCAAAAAGACAGAAACCAATGGATTAAGTTTCTTATCCCTGTCTATATTTTTCAAAAAAGAACAGATTCAACCTTTACCTTTTGTCCAATCATTTTCAAAATTAAGGCTTTATTTTACCTTATCATTGTCATTGTTTTATACATTAACAAAACATGAGGTCATAGGCTTATAGTTATACACTTATACGTATAATTGAGTAACTAAAAACAGCATATTGTTGGCTTAAATATATTTTTGGTCCTTGAAAACATTGACATTTTTTTAAAATAAACATTTTTTATTTAAATTTATTCATTTTTAGTCCTTTAGAAAGTTACAAAAATAAAGTGCTCTAAGTCCCTCATAAGAGACTAAAACCACATTGCTTTTGTTAAATGTAGGAACTGAAAACAAATAAACTTCTATAGGAATTAAAACCAAAATATGTCATACTTTTAGGGACCAAAAATATATTTAAACCACAATAATTTCAGATAACTATAACTATACCATATATTATCTCTTCATTTCCTTATCTTCTTTGTATTTTCTCTCCAAACTTCATGACTTTAACTTTTCTGGATTTTTTTTATAAACTTATGTACACAAGTGCAGAGTGAGTTAATCTGTCATGATGGCATTTATCAGGTGGTTTAATTCTAGCAACAACATAAAAAGTGACTATCATACATACACGCTATGCTCCTTTTAGTCTGCATCATAGATCCTACCCTTGTTTTAGTGAAAACCAACCATTCAAGAGACGACATTTTTGTCAATTTCATGAAAAAATAATATTGAATACATATTAACCTTGGCAAAAATGAAAATATACAATAAGCTCACCACTCACTACCTTTAATCATGAAAACTTGTAAAAAAAATATCTAATTACAACTTCACAGCATTTATTTCCATCACATGACATATTTAAAAAACAATGATTGTTTTTGTAAATCCAGATGCAGTGCATACCTAGGTTAATAGAAGGATAAGTAAAGTAAGCAGGAAAAGGCAATGAATGACACTTGCCTTCATTAAACATTCGAGATGCCATTGAATTGGACATCTTTGATTCATCCATCTCCCATCTCCACTGACCCTCGGGCTTGGAATTTGCATACGGATTCTCTCTCTCTGGAGTAAAGGCCTCTAGCCGTCCTTCAAAATTACCCGACTTGGCCTCCCCCCTTTGACCAGCCATATGATGCATCTGGCCACCACCAACACAAGTGTTGGCAGATGGATCCCCATATTGCCCCTGCCTTCTCATTTTCACAAACAACTCCTATGTAAACACAAACTCTGAGACATCAAAGCCACAAAAACCCAAACCAATCACTTAACCATAAAACCCAAACTACAATTGTATGTCATCATGCATGTACCCATATCTTAGTTTCATATGAAATACTCCACTAACAAATTGAAACAGATATAACAATGAAATTCACAGTTTCATACCAAATTTGGGAACTGAGGCCCAAATAAATCTCAACATAATTCATTCTTTGATTGAAATAGAACCTAGGGTTAGAGAAATCAAACTAAGATTAAGTATATCAAAGATGGCAAACTTTTGCAAATGTACAGATAGTACAATTTAATGGGAAAAATAAAAACCAAAAAAGATATATAAAAAAAAACTTTAATGGAGCTCTATAACGTACCGAATCACCAGGCACTTTTGATTATCGAGCTAGCGAAACGTATCGAGAGAGGAATTGGAATGTTGTGTTCTTCAATTATCGATTGCAAGAAAAAAAAATCAATTGCAGGTGACAAGGGTGGAAGAAGTGACCGTAAGTGAAAATCCGAAAACCCTAATCTCGATGGAGGAAGAAGAAGAATATTCTACATCAAGCATTGCATCACGGCTTGCAAAACACACTTAGAAAAATAATAAAAAAATACAAAATAATATATATATATATATATATATATATATATATATATATATATATATATACACACTTATGATCGTATCAAAAAGACACATCTTACCTGGACTAATATTCACACTGATTCTGTCAAACAGATCACGTTAAAGATCTTCAAGTCTCTTTTTCACTCTTTTTCCTCACAATTTTCTTTATATTGTTACAAAACAAGAGGATGACAATGATATCAGGGAACAATTTTATGATATTTTCTTCAAATCTCTTTTTCGTTCTTTTTCCTCACGATTTTCTTTCAAATCCTCTCAACCTTCATCTTCTTCTTTCAATCCTTCTTAATCTGAAAATGGTTTAAGCAAATATAATCGAAATATTTTCAAAGAAGAAGTTTCTTTTGAATATATTAATCAAGATCTGTATGACTCGAAGATTTTTAGGATTCTAGAAAACTAACTTTACAAATCAAAAGGAAATTACTTTCACAAATCTGATTTTGTTATCATAACCGTTGAAATTAATATCCGTCTTAAATCTAAGTTTGATGAAATCAGACTCATTTCAAACAATTCAATAAGGAAACACAAACAAAAATACAACTTCTTAAATGGTGTGTACAAGTTGTTGCTAAACCTCTAGGCATAGAAGGGTTGAAGACCTCGATTCTCTTATGCCTAAGAGACTCTTGTCATAATCACTTTATAGACTCCATTTAGGCATCGTAGAAACCAGCCTTTGTAATGAACCAATCTATTTCAACTGTTATTCCGATAGGACTGTTAGTCTAAAGGATGCAAACATTTTGTTGATGTCTTAACCTTAGATGTTAACCTTTATGGTTTAGATATGAAGGTTGGATCTATCCCAATAAATATCATATATCAAGTTTAATACAAGGTAATGAACTCCTGCATGTCTAGGGTCCTTAAACCTAGAAAAAAAGAGAAACAACTTTGTTTCTCATAGATACAACCAAGGCTAAGGTTGTAATTCCTAAGACCATCAAGTGGGAAGACATCAATTTCCCGCAGACATGAGCCATAGACAAAGTAGCTCCAGCCAAACCTCAAAGCACACCAAGCTTTGAATCTGTCAAACACTATGATTCTGGTAGGGTTGAAATCACTTTTGAAAATGAATGGAACACTTCAAAACAACCAAGAGGGGGGGTGAATTGGTTGAACCTTGGTAAATTAAAATTTTCAAATCAGAGTTTTTCCACAGGATCTTTATCACTTTAAAATGTTTTGAAACCAAGAATCATTTATTCAATCAAATTCCTCTGTCAAGAAATCAATGAGTAAAACAAAACTTTTTGTGCAAACAATTTGAATCACCACCAAAACTATTGAGAGATGAAGAGATAAGAAGAAAGATTAGCCACTGGTTTTTATACTGGTTTACTTCAAACACTATGAAGCTATATCCAGTTCTTCCACTCAACACTAGAGTAGAGTTCCACTATTACAAAAATATTCTTACAAGATATTACAAGCCTCTCTTTATCAACCCTAGATAAAGTTCAGAAGTTTAAAACACTATTAGAACCTTAGAGACCAAACCCAAACTGAGAACACTACTCAGCTTCCCTTAGAGAAACATTATCTCTAATCATGTAAAAAAACCCATTTACAATAGACTAATCTTTACATAATTCAATTAAAAGAATTACACCTTCAAAGAATAAGGAAAGATTTCACCTGATAATCCAAAGAACATATGCATGTGAATGATTCAATCAGGTTGAAAAAAAGATTACAGACTCAATGCATTCCTTTCCTTAAGCTTTGAAAACCAATGATGCTTCACTCTTCAAATCAATAACCCATATGAATTTGTGAAGCCTAAATGTGTTTAGAAACTCAGAAAACTCACTAAAAAAAGCTTATGAACGTTTGTGATTGCCTAGTATTCGAAAAATTCAAAGTCTTTAAAGAACAGGGCCATGGGTTCTATTTATAACAGCTTTCTAACTGAAAATAATCGATTAAACACGCTCCTGTAATTGATTATTTTGCATATGTAATCGATTAATTCAAGAATGTAATCGATTAAAATGCTCCTGATATGTTCAGGGTTTGAGCCATGAACAATGTAATCGATTATTCTGTGAAGTAATCGATTAAGACAGACAGACATGTTTTTCTTAAGACACTATGTAATCGATTACAAAATTTGGTAATCGATTAAGCCTGTCAGTACTCTATTCTCAAATATACTATGTAATCGATTAAAATGACATGTAATCGATTAAATCAATAGTACATGTTTCTCTTAGGCATAGATGTAATCGATTACGAATTTTTGTAATTGATTAAGGCAATCAGCATGATTTTCTTATTTAAGCCTATGTAATCGATTAAATTGATATGTAATCGATTACAATATTCTTGATTTGTTTTCCAAAAGGCACGAAGAACAAAATAATCAATGCTATCAATGCTGTAATCGATTAATGCAGTAAAACATCATTTTTCCAAAAACTTAGCTTTTTAAATGCCTTACTTGTTAATTGCTTTTACTTAGACCTTTAATCTAACAATCCTAGATGAATGATTATGCATGATATGCTTTTGGATTATCATATTGCACAACTTCCCTTTTACATGAATCAAATTGATCTTCATGACTTTTTGACATTTTTCCAATGAGGCATGTTGAAAGCACAAAACCACCAAAGCTTCATCCTTGTTCATTCATGCATGGCTCCTATTGAATCAACAACTTTCAACAAGTCAAATTCCTTTAATATTGCTAGATCATCTTTCACTAGAGATTCTAGATCTGAACTTTTCGGGTCTATTTTCTCTAGAAAATTCATCTCTATTGTTCCAAGTGGAAGTAGTAGAATTAAGTTTTAGGGGGTAGAAACTTCTTCTTCAAGTCCTCAACTAGTTTATCAACGGGAAAATAATGAAGAAGAATCTAGATCTATTCCCTCTCCAACTTTTTCATTTATGCAAGATTATGAAGTTATCCATGATTCGTAAAACCTACATAGATTATAAAGCCCTTAAGTTAGACTTTGACTCTAAGGAAATGACCCCTCAAAGAGAGTGGTTTCTTAACAATTATAAGGGTAATTGTAAAGACCAGATTATGGAAGAATATTATTCTTTTCTTAATCGTGTTAAAACTCAAATCTTTTTCTTTGATTGGTTTAAATCTTATGCAGTTTACCATAAGATAGATTATCATTTCATAGAACCAAACACCATTAGTGTTATAACTAGGTATGATCTTAAGGATGGATAGATAATAAAATTTGAGTTTCCTCCGTCAACCAAGTTTATCCTTCCTAATGTTAGGGATGAAAAACATAATCCAATATTTGCCTCACCTTTTAAGTCTAAGGATGAGTTTGAATCCATTTCTTCTAAAGATATTAGAAATCATATGGAATAATCCAAATATACCAAAAAAATATCTCCAGACCATAGAAGAAAAATTAGGAGAAAAACCTAGCTTTAGTATAGAAGTTGGTGCGTCGTCTAAAACAATTCAAACCCCAATCTTTAAACCTTTTAGGATGAATGATAAGCTTAAGAAAGAGTTTGCCAAACTGAAAGCTTTCAATCAACCTAGTCAACCTTCAGATGAGTTTAAACAGAGACTAGATGAAATGGCTTCCTTGGCCATACAAGAAACTCCTCAAACTTCTACGTCTCAAGAAGCTCATTCCAAACAAAACCTTTACTAGAGCAAGGTCTAGACATGAAGCCCAAAAGGACAAAGATAAGGAAATCAATGTCCTTAACCAAATTGGGTCAGAAATTGGAAACTCTGACTCTGATAGATTTGTCAAAATTAATCCTACTAGGAATCAGCCAAGTTGGAAACAACATTCTAAGTTGTATTACAATAGGACAACTGTTTCTGATCTTCTTATTGAAGAAAAGGACCATTCTAAATCTTTTAATGCCAACCACATCTATGAATGAAACATAGATGCTAAAACTGAGTACCAAATCCTTAATGTACTCCAACAAATGTCTATGATTGCAACAGCCTACGACATATCCCTTAATTGTACAAAAGCAGATATTGTAAACGTTTTAGTTTCCAGTTTCACTGCACAACTAAAAGGATGGTGGGATAATTACTTGTTTGGAGAAGAGAATATTAGCATCCAAAATGATGTCAAAACGGAAAATGATGGCACAATCTTAACCCAAGATGGTAAACCAATCTTTGATTCGGTCAATCAACTAATTTTTACCATTGTTTAGCATTTCATAGGAGATTCAATCTTGTGGAAGGATAGATCTGCTGAACTCTTTTCCAATCTTAGGTGTAAAACTTTAGCTGACTTTAGATGGTATAAGGATACCTTCCTCACTAGCGTTTTTACCTGAGAAGACAACCAAGAACCTTTCTGGAAAGAAAATTTTCTAACTGGTCTTCCTAAATCACTTGGGGATAAGGTTAGGGATAAAATCCGAAACAAACACCCAATAATGAAATCCCTTACAAGCAACTAAGTTATGGTCAACTTATTACTTTCATCCAGAAAGTAGCCTTAAATATTTGTCAAGATGATAAAATCCAATATTAGTTTGCCAAGGAAAAAGCTCAAAATCTTCGAGATTTGGGTAATTTCTGCGAACAGTGTGGTCTTCCTTGTTCTAAACCTGGGAAACCCAAAAACATATCTATAATCCTGATAGGCAGAAACCCAAAAAATATGTTTATCATCGTCATAAATCTGGAACTCCACCTAGGAAGCTTAGGAGAGAATTCCAAACCAAACCTCTATTTGATAATGTTAACATTCCTAAAAAAACCTATAGTCTGTTAGACTTGCGAAAAACCTGGCCATAAAAGTCAGTATTGCAAGCTTAAGAAAAAGCTTAGGAATCTCAATCTCGAACATTTTGTAGAAGAACAGATTAACCAACTCCTAGTTGAGTCCTCATCTGAAGAAGATTCTAATAAGGAGTCTTCTAAGGGTCAATCTTCTGATAATTTGAATCAAATTCAAAAAGATGACTTATCTTTGATTGATGAAGATTGTCCATCTTCTCCCTTCTAAATCAACGCTCTCACCAAAGAATAAGATCTTCTATTTGAGGTCATTAATTCTATTACTGATCCTCAAGAGAAGAAAAGCCTTTTGTTAAAACTCAAACAATCTTTTGATGAACCATCTTCCTCGACCATATCAAACAATTTGTTAATTAATAACAAGTTTAATCTTAAAGATACTCTTAAGAAATTTAAAAAGAGTGTTGTCAAACCCATAACCATTCAGGATCTTCAACATGAAGTTAATCAACTGAAAGATGAAATTCGCCTTATCAAAGAACAACAAAATGTTCATCAAAATATTTGTCTGCTCTGCAATAAGGTGATCAAACTAATGAGGAAGAACCTACTCAGAAACTTGAAACTCCTGATAATGATTCCTATGATGATTTGGTTATTCCTTCTAACATTTTTGAATTAATTAACCAATTAACAATTCAAAAGTCTTATATAAAAATCAAAATTATTGTTGGAACCTTTGTCCTTGAAAATGAAGCTTTGTTTGACACAGGGACAGATTCAAACTGTATTTAGGAAGGATTAATTCCAACCAAATATTTTGAGAAAACCTCTGAATATCTTAGTACCGCCAGTGGTTCTAAGCTTAGAGTAAATTACAAACTTTGTAATGCCATTATTGAAAAGGAATATTTGAAAATTAAAACTTCTTTTCTTTTGGTCAAAAATCTTAAAAATGCGGCTGTTTATTAAATCCATCTTTCCAACCACAATTTCAATAAAGTATTTCTACCATTTATCTGAACAAATCAATCACTTTCAAATTTCTTAAATTACCGTAAGAAATTTGAATCCAATCTTCTATAAACAGAATCAAATCAATTATCTTAAGGAAGAAATTTCTTATAAGAAAATTGATGATTTGCTCAATCAACCGATAATCCAAAACAAAATTAAATATTTTTCTAATCAAATCCAAAACTCCATTTGCGATGATCTTCCAAACGCTTTTTGGCGGAGAAAGCAGCATATAGTTGATATTCCTTATGAAAAGGACTTCAACAATCGTCCAATCCCTACTAAGGCTCGTCCTATTCAGATGAGCTAAGAACTTCTTGTTCACTTCTAGGAGGAGATTCATGATCTCTTGCAAAAAGGATTAATCAGAAAGAGCAAGAGCCACTAGTCTTGTTCTGCTTTTTATGTCAATAAACAAGCTGATTGAGTGTGGCACTCCTCGCTTAGTTATCAACTATAAACCTCTTAATCAAGCCCTTCAATGGATTTGTTATCTGATTCATAATAAGAAGGATCTTCTTAATCGCATTTTTTCTGCTAAAATCTTCTCTAAATTCGATATGAAATCTGGGTTTTGGCATATCCAAATCAAAGATAGTGATTGCTACAAGAGAGCCTTCACTATCCCTTTCGGGCAATATGAATGGAAAGTTATGCCCTTCAGATTAAAAAATGCTCCTTCATAATTCCAAAAAATCATGAATGACATTTTAAAACCTTATTCATCTTTTATAATTGTCTATATTGATGATGTTCTTGTGTTTTCCCAATCCATTGATCAACACTTTAAGCACATTAACATTTTATCCAGATAATCAGGAAAAATGGTCTTGCTATGTCTAAAACCAAGATCAATCTTTTCCAAACTAAAATCTAATTCCTTGGTCACAATATATATCAAGGAACTATTACTCCTATAAATCGAGCAATTGAATTTGCTAACAAATTTCTTGATCAAATAATTGAGAAAACTCAACTTCAACGTTTTCTTGGTTGCTTAAATTATGTTGTTGATTTCTTTTCGCAACTTAGCAATGTCATTAAGCCTCTTTATGATCGTCTCAAGAAGACACCTCCTCCATGGACTAATGTTCACACTGATCTTGTCAAACAAATCAAATCCAAGGTTAAAAATCTTCCCTATCTTTACCTCCCCAATCCTCTAGTCAAAAAGATTGTTGAAATCGATGCCTCTGACATTGGTTATGGTGGCATTCTTAAACATTTTATCAATGGCAAAGAACAAATAATTGCATTTACTTCAAAACATTAGAATCCTGCTCAACAGAATTATTCTACTGTAAAAAAATGAAGTTTTAGCAATTGGTTTATGCATATCAAAATTTCAATCTAATTTACTTAATCAAATGTTTTTTATTTGTGTTGATTGTAAATCTGCTAAAGAGATTTTACAAAACGATGTTAAAACCCTTGCTCTAAACAAATTTTTGCCCATTGGCAAGCAATCTTAAGTATCTTTGACTTTCAAAATTGAATTTCTCAAAGGTACCTTAAACTCTCTTTCTGACTACCTTACTCGTGAATATTTACAGGGAGGAAAACAATGAGAGTCAAATGTTGGATTTGGTAAAATCTTCCTCCTCCAGAGGGAGAGGAAGGGGCAGAAGTAGTAGCAAAATCAGACTAGCAATTGCTGGTTTTATCGCCCACTCAAGGTCAGGATCCTCTTCCAAGCAGGAAAGTGATTCCAAAAAACAATCAGAGTCATCAACCCAATCGGGATCATCATCCCAGGTCCCTCAAACACAATCAGGGTCATCCACCCATATTTCCCAATCATAGACTGAGTCTTCTACTCAGAAAACCAAACCTCAATTACAAACAAAGGCTAATTATGCCATGCCTATTCAAACACTTTTGATCCTTCAAGAACAACGTCTTTCCCAACTTCCCAAAGGCCTTCCATCTAAATCATTGGCTTATATAGCTTTAGAACACGAAGACAATGAAAGTCTTTCGACCATGATTAAAAATTTAAAAAATAAACAAATAATCATTCACCAACCTAAAAGCAAAGCCTTTGTTCACCAACCTAAACCAGTGGCAATCCATAAGCTTAAATCAAAAACCCAATACATCTCGAAAAACAAGTACCAAGATGTTATTCAAATGGAACCCGAATTTTGGAACCTTAAACCAAACAAAATCCCCTAGAAAATCTTCCCAAAAGATTTCCTGGATAACTAGTTCCATTACAAACCAATTTCAATCAGCAAAACACGACATTTTTATGAATTTATTCTGGTTGATACAAATTTAATCCAGATTAAACATCATAAAAATAACAATTCTGAGCAAATAGCTTGTTCAACACTTCAAATCCTTAAGGTTATAATGCCAAGAGAATTTGGATAATTGAATAAAATAAAAAATTCTCAAAATTATGATCTGATTAGTTTTTCTTACTAGGATTATCAAACTGTCTGGCATAACGTCTTCTATTTTCAAAATAAAGACTTTATGCATTCATGTTTAATTTACTTCAAACAAAATGTTCAGTACATATTTCCTCAATGGTTTCCTCATTGGTGGAATTTTTATGGACCAATCCTTGAGATACTTCCTTCCGAGGTTGTATCAGGTCTAACTACCTTTACAAAGAAATTTGAGTTTGCTGATGATCTTTTCTCGGTAGACTTGTATTTCTTTAATAAAATGTCTCTCACCTGAATTTTCCAATGGCGTTATGTTTATGGAAATGTCTCTGTCAAAGGACAGCTGCCCATGCTCAGAAGACAAGCCTTAGTCAAATGGTGGTCTCAATTTGATCACTCAAGGGCTCATCCTGATCAGGTAAAACTTTGGTTTAAAAGTCATCCTAAATTAACCAAAGCAACAAATTTAGAGACTTGTCAGTTTTTCAATCAAAGGACGATAGTCTTATCATCCCTTTCAGCATCATCTTCAAAGGAAAAGTTTGCTGAGAATATGCAGACTATCGTCAATCTTATGAAGAAAGAATTGGCTTCATCCTCAACAAAGAAGCTTGAAGAAACCTCTTCAACATCTTCAAATGATTTTAATCAGAATGAAGATGACTGTTACGGAATATGTAACACCCCGTAGGCCTCCGACGTGTTATCATTAATAATATCAGATTAGAGCATAAAGCATAAATTATTTAGCCCAGCAGAAGCACATAATCGTTTTTCTTGATACATTATGTATGGAATCACAAATAACTCAAAACACAATTACACAAGAACCATACTACACGCCCCTGCTGATCCAGTTTCTTAAATTAAACATAATTAAGACAGATAACAAAGTTTTAGGCAGATTAGCAATTATACAACACATATACTCAGGGGAAAGTCTCATATACATATCATCAAAGTTCTGTACATATATACATCTCAGTTTCACACCACACTATGGTGCTACAAAAGAATATCAACCCTCAGCAAGGGTATACAGAACTAAACATCAGATACATAATCAAAATGGAGCCTTCAAGCTCTCCATGCTGCTCCTCAGCCAAACAGCCTAGTCTCTGATGGGCCTCTTTCCCTAAGACTGCTCTTCTCTTCAAGAAAGATCACCTGAAACCACATAAACCCCACACGGGGTGAGATAACATATCTCAGTAAGCTCAGGGTCCATGGAGGAATCTCCTCCACCCTGGCCCACTATCAAATACACACAACAAGTATCGTAAGCAAATGGCCCACCGGCCTAGCCCTCTGGCTCTTACAACATCATCACATATCATACAAACGTGGCCAAACATTGCAGATTAGGAGGAATAGTCATCTCCTGTAGTAATGCCACAGAATAGGAGGGATAGCCGTCTTCTCATCAGAGTCTCAAAGTAGGAGGAATAGCCGTCTCCTGTGTGAGGCCGGAACTCACACCTGTGTCATCCAATTGGGTGCTACCCCTTTTCTTGGATGCACAATATATGGTACCTCCGAGAATAGAAGGAATAACCATCTTCTACTCCCTTGGCCTAGGGAATCATCATCACCCAAGAGCCAGCCATACTAGGAGGAATCGCCCTCTCCTAGGGAGGTCCATATCTATCTATTGGCCAATAGATCTATCTCAATCACAATCACATCACAACACATTTCAAGCACAGAGGCACATATATATATATAATCACAAGAATGCATATATCCATGCATGCATTATGAACAAACCACAACTCCCCCGGAGTGTGGTGTGGCACACAAGATGGGAATTCATCCCCAGGGACACTGAACTTACCTGGCAAAATATCACTCTGTGGTCTGGTCCCTGCTCTGTGGCTCCCGCCACCAATAATCTCAGAATCAACGCCTAATCAAGGCACATACAATCTCATATCAATATCAAGCCTAAAGGCATCAATCACAGATCAAACATACCAGAATTCTCCTATCCTAGGGTTCAATAAAGCTCAGTCCACACCAGACTCGCTCCCAGACCACACAAGGTCCATCTAGGCTGAATACCAACATCTGAATTAATGTAGACTCAATGCCCAACAAGCCTGGGCATAACCTCTCATCAGCCTTAGATACAGAACATAACTGGAGTGTTTTAGCCTCACTCAAGGTGCCATTCCATTAGCCACACAGGCTTAGAACAACATATACAAGGCTCTGGCGTATCCGATGACAAGCATAAGTGACCATTACACAGGCCACACAGGTAACACAGAGCCAAAACTCAAAGTCATCAAAATCAAAAATTGAAAGCTAATCCTTCATTTATTCACTGCCTTGAACAAGTTTCTCTATAGGACCCTGGGCTAATTCTAGCCTCATCTCACTGTGGGTCACATTACTCAGGGAATCCCAAATTCACAGAGAATCAAGATAATTCGGGTTTCTTACCTCAGTAGCGACCAAGGAGACCTCAGAACAGCTTCCTCAAGCTCTGATGTCCGTCTCTCGCCTTAGGTCTCGCCTATTCTCAAGTTCTCTGAGGTTCCCTCTAGAGAATTCCAACTCTCACTCACAAGAGGTTTGAATAGAAGGAAATGAAGGATACTAGCTTTCCATGGGTTTCTCTCACAATTAAAGGTCACACAGAGGTGTTTAGGACTCAAAACAAGGTCCTAGGAAGCTTGGTAGGTCATCTATGGAGGTCTAGGGTCGTGGAGAAGAAGAGGCAATAGTGTTTCCCTTCAAAAACGCGATTGCCCTTAAATATACAGCCTGCCCGAACTCCCGCGCGATCCGCACCACCTCCCCGCGATCCGCGCCACCATGTCGGTGAACTGGCGCTATCAGCGCCATACCTGCGCTAGCCGCGTGAACCTTTTGAGACCTTTGGCGCTACTCGCGCCAACCTGCCGCCATCCGCGTGAAAAACCAGAGGAAATTGGTTTTACAGGGCACTTGTGGCGCGACCCGCGTGGCCTTGGCGCCATCCACGCCAACCTCTCAAATAACCCACGTTATCAGCGCCATGGCCACGCCCTCAGCGTGAACTGGCCGAACCTCTGGCGCCACTCGCGCCATCCTGGCGCCATTGGCGCAACAGCTAAAGGACCTGGCGCGATCAGCGCCAACCCTGGCGTGATCAGCGCAACACCTAAAACTCAGTTTTCTAATTTAAAGTCTTGGCCAAAGGTGAGGGTCCTTACAGAATAAATCTTGTCGAAGACTGACATCATCATTCCATCTTATTTTTGTTAGAATTGAAGAAGCTGAGGCAAAGGATTCAAGATAATTGAAGCAAATGAGTTTTGATGTTTTACATGCCCAATCAATTTGATGGCATATGTAATTTTTGTTTAAGCTTGGTTCATTAGATAAAGCTTTATAATCCTCATTAGCTTTTGATAATTCATGCATTCATACATTCATTTGAATAGAATTAATCATGTGGTAATATTCAAAGTCATAGAAATTCATTAAGGCAACTAGGAATTGTATAAAACATTTTCTCACTACTTTAATCGATTACATTGGTGAAATAATCGATTACAACATGTGTATGTTTTCTGGAAAATGCCTTATGAACATTTTTAATCGATTACCACTGGTTCGTAATCGATGAAATGAGCTTTACACAGAATTAGAAACTTTCTGTGATAATCGATTAACTTGAGAAATAATCGATTACATAAGCTTTTGCATAATTTTACACAGCATGTTCATCTAGTTTAATCGATTACCAGATGTTTGTAATCGATTAAATGTGCATTGTTAAGTTTTAGACATGGTCTGTGTTAATCGATTAAATAAGAACTTAATCGATTACATGTGTGCATTGAAAAACTGAGTTCATCTGAGTTAATCGATTACAAGATGACTTAATCGATTATTTTGTTCGTGACAAATTTCCAGATTTCTAATGAACACTTTAATCAATTATCTGATTAAAACAATCGATTACAATAGTTAAAATAATCGATTATATTGATGAATTAATCGATTACAGTTAGTTAAAACAATTTTTTTATAAATAGAACAGTCGGGTCTATGTTAGACTAAGTGAGAAAAACAGAGATACTCGTGCAAGCCTTGTGACAGACACATTCTAAAGCTCTCAAGAGTACCCAAGGCTAAGATTAGTGAGATAATCAAATATGATGAGTATAATGGAGAGTTACTTGTGTTTTTAGTGTTGTTTTCTCAAAGATTGAAGAATTGTTCAAGCTAGTGCTTAAAGAAAGCCATCAAGAAAGAGCTATATTCATCTTTTGCATATAATCTCAGGTTGATTGCATCATTCATATCATTGTAAATTGCTGAGGATTATAAGGTAATATCTTTCTTGAACATAAAGCTTGATTTTGGTTGATATTTGTTTTGTATTTCCATATAACATTTGTATTCTTTTAAAGCTTTTTCTAGAAAGGATTTCTAGAGGGAAGAACAGAGAGGGGATCTTTGGTTCTTGATCTTTTGAAAAGTCTATAGGGAGTAGATTTTGAATTTTACCTAAGGAGGGTAAGAGAGATCATTTGTAAGCTTGTAAAGAACAAATATTTGTTATAGTGGAACTCTAACCAAGATTTGGTTGGAAGAAAACTGGATGTAGCCTCTGGTGTTGAGAGGTGAACCAGTATAAATCTTGTATGTTTTAAGATTTCAGTTTATATTACATTAAATTCTTGAAGTATAGAATTTGTTCATCATACAAACTTGGTTACAACACAAGAGTGATTTGATTGGTGAAGTAAATTGTTTTCTAAATTGGTTTTGAATAGATACGATCCTTTTGAAGTCTTCAGCTGTTATAAATTTTGAAAGGAAATTTTAAAACTCTGAGGTAAAACCAATTCACCCCTCTTGGTTTATTTTCATAAATGTTTATTGTATTTTCAATTGGCATCAAGAGCTGGTTCTTGTAATTTGCTCAAGATCTTTTAAATCTTTGACAATGAATACTAATCAAATAACATTCAAGGAGGGAGCCTCATTGAATAGACTACCTTTGTTTGAAGGAGAACATTTTAACTTTTGAAAAAATAGGATGCAAATCTTCATCCAATCTAATGACCCAGGTGCTTGGAATTGTATTGAGAAATGTCCTTTCATTCCTACCAAAATTGTTGCTGGCAAATCAATACCAAAAGAATGGGATGAAATGTCTAAAATAGAAAAGAAAATGGTTCAATATGATTTCAAGGCAAAGAATATGATAACTTCTACATTATCTTCCGAATGAATTTTTCAGGACTGTTAGGTGTAAAAGTGCCAAGGAAATGTGGGAACTACTTGAAGTTACGCATGAAGGTACTGATGATGTGAGAAGATCAAGGAAACATACTCTCATTCATGAATGTGAAATGTTCAAGATGAGAGATGATGAGAACATCTCACAGCTTCAAACTAGGTTCACCCACATAGTGAATCACTTACTTGGGCTAGGGAAAAATTTTGATGTAGAAGAGTTGAACATCAAGATCCTCAAATGCCTAACAAGAGATTGGCAGCCTAAAGTCACAGCCATTAAAGAATCAAAGGATTTATCAAAGATGTCAATGGCAGCTATGTTTGGTAAGCTCTTAGAGTATGAACTTGAATTATCTCAATTAACCATGGTGAAGATGCAGATAAAAGGAATAAGAGTATAGCATTAAAAGCTACACCTTCAAAGATTGAAAGAGAAGATGATTCAAGTGAAGATGATGATGATGAGAATATGAATCTCATAGTAAGGAAGTTTACCAAGTTTTTGAGGAAGAATAAAAATAGAAGGCAACCACAACAAAAGAAAAGAAGTGACAACACCTACAAGAACAACAACATCTCCTCCATCACTTGCTTTGAATGTGGAAAGTAAGGACACATAAAGTAAGAATGCCCCTCATTAGCAAAGAAGCCATAAACTGATAAGAGATCAAAAAGGGATGGAAAGCCTAGAAAAGCCTACATTGCTTGGGAGGACAATGAATCCACAAGTTCTGCATCCTCTTCAGAAAAAGAAGTTGAAGCTCACCTATGTCTTACATCTACCATTTGTGAAGAAGAAGAAACATCAAGTTGTGAAGCTCAAAAACTAGCAAAAGCAAACAACAAGCTTAAGAGTGACTTAAGATGACATGTATCCAAGCTTGCTGAATTGCAATAAGAACTTTGTAAATTAAATGAAGAACATGACAAGCTTCTTTCAAGTTACAAGGAAAATGGATGTACATGCTCCTTAGCCATCTCTAAGGTTGGTAAATGCAATGAATTGCAGAAAGAATTTGATGAGTACAAGCTGAGTAAAGAAAAAGAAAATATGAGTTTGCAAACTGAAAATAGTTATTTGGTTGATTTGCTAAGAAAGTATTACAAAGGCAAATGTAACTTAGATGAAATTCTAAGTGTCCAAAAATATGCTGGTGATACTTATGGTTTGGGATATAAACATGGAGCTAAAACTCAAAGTAAACTCATGTTTGTGCCTCCAAAACATAAGTAACATAGGCAGCACAATCAACCAAATGCCTATCATAGATTTTCTCATGCTAATTCATCAAAATCTCCTACTTGCAATTATTGTATGTTAAAAGGTCATACTTCATAAAAGTGCTTTGCTAGAAGGTTTTATGTTCCAAATGGAGAATGCATTTGGGTTGAGAAAAGAAAGAAAGCAACTAACCCCTTTGGATCCAACTTAAATTGGGGACCCTATTTCTCTCTTTAATTTGATTTGTGCAGATGTGTCTTAGAGCAAAATCATCAATATGGTACCTAGGTAGTGGATGCTCTAGACACATGACTGGAGACATATCCATGTTCACAGATGTAATACTTGAAGAAAGAGGATATGTTACCTATGGGGACAACAATAAAGGCAGAATTATTGGGCAAGGCAATATAGGAGACAACTTAACCACTAAAATCAAGGATGTACTTTATGTTGAAGGGTTAAAGCACAATTTACTAAGCATTAGTCAGTTGTGTGACAAGGGTTTCAAAGTCACCTTTGTAAAATAAGGGAACACTCCACACTTAACCAAGAGGGGGGGTGAATTGGTTAGGCTTGGTAATTTAAAATTTTTCTTAATCAAAATCAGAGTTTTCCCTTTTTGGATCTTTATCACTTTAGTAACCAAGAACCTTTATCCAAAGATCTACCCAAGAGATGTAATGCTTCAAGAATCAAGTAGTTAACAAGAATTCACATAAAACAATCAAATATGTAGAATTAGATAAACACACAAGGAATTATACTGGTTCACTTCAAACACTATGAAGCTACATCCAGTTTTCTTCTACTCAACACTAGAGTAGAGTTCCACTATTGCAAATAATATTCTTACAAGAAAATACAA
>PYAF01002772.1:205782-223969 GCA_007407185.1 Glycine tomentella
TAGCGTGGGCTACCGCGCTGATAGCGCGGGACTTTGGTTTTCTCTTTATTTGGCCCTTGATTCTCCTCTTTTGACCCTGAAATGCATAAATGGTATTGACTTAGATTTAAAATAATAAAATAGAAAATTTAATTAATTCTAATCTATTTAACTACTCATTTTACTAAATTCTAATCTAAAACTATATTAAAAACAAGATCTGTTTGCAACACATTAAAAGTGCATTTCTTAATGGTTATATTGATGAAGAGATATATGTTGATCAATGTTGCGATAACCGCACACTACGGCAAGTGCACCGCTCGTTTCAAGTAATAAAGTGGGTAAGTAGAGTATCGTTCTCCACAGGGATTGGGGTGAAATTCACAGTAATATTCAGTCAATGTAATTGGAAATAAAAAGAAATTATTCGTGAAGAATTGTTGTGTGTTGAGTGTTGGAAAGTAAAACAGACTATAAAGGAAATGCAATAAATAATTCGGAGTGTTACCAATGGAAGAAACAATTGTGGTCAGGCACAATCCCCTTTGATTCCTACCTCTTTCACTTAACTGGTTACAACATTTGCTTACTCAAATGATATATCTTTCCTATTTTCGTAAATCCTAATTTCTTAGCAATTTAACCCTTTAACAAGAATCCTAATTCCTTAGTGAATTAACCCTTTAACAAGAATATAAAAGACTACATCAAACAATTTGCTTATTTTTGATTGTCCAGAGAATAAATCTTTCCTACTCTAGTTAATCCCTAATTCCTTAGTGAATTAACCCTCTAACCTGAATCGAAGACCTAATTCCTTAGTGAAATCTATCAAGTTAAGCATTTAAAAGACCATATTATAAATTCTGCAGCCACGCATCCCTATCCCTAGGTAATGAATAACTGTTATTTTACTAAAGTCAGAGATTAGAACCCCAACGTCCCCATTGAGAATCCTAATTCTAAATATCTAAATAGAATGGCCAATTCCAAATAAGAATAAAATAGTGAAGAATAGAGTAAAATAAAACAATCTAGAAATTCTCATTCAATACCAGTTAAGTTACAGAGGAGTTCACATCAGTTCATGACCTTCCCACAATATAAAGTTTAGCCTGACATAGGCCTCAAGAATACAAAAGCTGTTGAATAATTCATGATTCTGTTGAAACCCTAGCCTTGATTCTTGAATTCCAGAGGTTTAGAATGATGTATGGAAGTGTGGAGAGGTGTGTAGGTGTGTTGGATCCTCCCCTCTTCAGTCCCAGAGGCCTTGTATTTATAGAATAGTTTAATTAGAGTAACAAAGCATCTTTTTGTACCCAATTTCAAAACAAATAAATTTAAATCAGGCAACAGGATCTTTGTGGCGCGACCCGCACGGCGTCTCGTGCTAATCACGCAGAATGTTCGAATTGCTGGCGCTGATAGCGTGGAACTCCACACTGATAGCATGGAATCTACGAGTTGAAGGGCTGATGCTGGGCTTCTGGCGCTAATGGCGCGGGTTATAGCGCGATCCGCGCGGTGGCTTCGAATAGATGGCGCGGTTAGCATGACTCATGGCGCGAACCGCGTGGATTCTTCGAGACTGAAGCTTGGTTTTTCTGTAATGGCGCGGCTCGCGCGGGGTTTGGCGCGACCCGCGCGAGACTTTCGATTTGCTTTTCTTCTTCTTCTGGCTTTAAACTCCTTTTTTGGCCCTGAAATGCATACTTTAGC
The DNA here is from genome assembly GCA_007407185.1 of Glycine tomentella. Lineage (NCBI taxonomy): Eukaryota > Viridiplantae > Streptophyta > Magnoliopsida > Fabales > Fabaceae > Glycine > Glycine tomentella. The sequence continues at coordinate 207,487 of PYAF01002772.1, forward strand.
AAAGGATGAGATATAATTGAATATAATTAACAATTAAGCTAATTCTAACCTATATTCCTATTTATTCAATTAAATTCTAACCTAAAACTAAGATGTGTTTGCAACACATCAAACAATTCCCAGATTTAATAGTTGCTGTCCTCAGCAACAAATAGAACATCAAAGAATAAGAAAGGATCATTGATCAAACAAAACCACAATCTACAATTCTAGAATTTATCATGCTGAGTATAATCAATTCATATCAAAGCTTCCATGGTACTTTCAATTCTGTCAAATTGTGAGAGTTAACTTGAGTATTCCTTACAGGAATGTGTATATTCACTTATGCACTCAAGTGTATCATGCTGATCAATCTCTCACTTAACATAGTCACAGCATTAGCATAAGCTTGAAAATATTCTCAACAGATGCAAGCATAATTTGATCAAAAGGTCTTTTAGGCTTGTAACTTGGCTGGGCTAAGGATAGGAAATTCTTTGGAAAAGTAGCTGATATGAGGCTAGATCCAGTTCCTTAAGTCCCAATCTTGTGGTCATCCATCTTCCTTGTTCATTTTCTTCAAAACCTGGTACTTTATTCAACAATTTATTCTTTTAAATAAAATAAAACACTTAACTTCCTTTTTAATTTTCTTTTCTTTTCTTTCAAAATACAGCAACTTTCAGACTTCCAGCTGATAATCTCAGGCTTATTATTTTTCAACTGGCCTATGCTTGTTTATTCTTGTTCTTCCATACCAATTGAATTCAACTTGTTTTCCTTTATGCCTTGATGGACACTTCCTTGTGTTTCTGCTGTCATGAACTTAGATTACATCTTCTCTAGCCTCAGAGAGGTTGGTCAATGGATATGGCTCTGATTTGGGTAATTTGAAGTGAAAAGCTCAAGCTCAAATAAGGTACAAATGGAAAAATAATTGAAGGTAAGTCAATTTTGGCCCTGGTTTTCAGAAGAATAATTTGCCTTAATCATGTCAAGTCACACCTGCACCCAGAGAAACAATTCAAGTTCTAGAATATTATGAAAATTGAGTCTCTCAGAAAGAAAAATAATTACTGTTTGGCTCAAAATCTCACAGGCGCTAAACTCAAGTCAATCACTGCTGACTTCATTTCAAGCAACATTTCAACTTCAACATGCATATCACATACCAACAATCACAATTCCATTCATGTATCATGCAGTTCATGCTATGTTTCATTTCACACAAGCTTTTATCAGAGAAATCCTATCCATTACTGTGTCCATTTACTTTTTTTTAATCTAAAAAATCTGATGTGCTGCCAACTTTTATTGAAATATTCAGCTAAAAATTTAAAATAATAACTAAAACAAAATTTTCTGTTGGACATCCTTTGTTTCTTGAATGTGATTCAGCAAATAATGCATGTGCACCCATTCCCAGATTTAGAAAATTGTTGTCCCTAGCAATAAGTGAAAAGGATTATGTGCTGCTATATATTCAATGATGGATGCATTATTTGAGAATCACAAGCAGAATGAATCATCAATCCAAACAGAACTTACTAAACAACTACCTAAATTGATGTAAGCATACTGAAAAAAAAATAGAAACAGAATTAGATAGTCCTTGATTATCACTTTGCTGCATGATGCAGCAGCACTTGGCTTGCTACCTCTTTCCATCTTTTCAACCTGCAATGCAGAAAAATTCCAAACTATACCTGATGCAGTGGGGTGAATTCCCAGATTTGATCCTTGCATTGTGGTTCAGATCAAGTTGGCTGTGCATTAGTTAATAGCATTCAAGAATAACAACACAGTTCACAACAAGCATGTTTACAATCGTTTGGGAAATCAAGCTGCTCAGAATTTCGCAGTATGCTTATGATTCCCAGATTTAAAACAGTGAGAACCCTTAAAAATAATTTAAACAGTGCAGTAATATCAGTCATCAGGGTTCTCATTGGCAATCAGTGTTCTTTATGCCCTTCAAACACAGTTTCAATTAAAATCTTGGTTCAGGAGAACCATATATTTCACTCAGCACCAACAAGATAGCAAACAGCAAGTGGACAATTCATTATATTTACAATAACAAGCACAGTCCAACTATCCATTTGGTTTAGTCACAAGCAGAAGATGATTCTTAATAATTCCTAGATTTGCTTCATTAGATGCACTAAACTAGATATAATGCAAACATCTTATGCAGACACCAATTCAATTCAACAGTTGACCAGTGCACAATATGATAGAGAAATGAATGGCACCATCTGGATTCCCAGATTTAGCCCAATGAATGTCCCTAAGTCATTTGGTCCTAAACTATCATGGACATAGTTCACACAAACATATATATGCAGTCAATATTAAGTCTTGTGTCCATTTCTTGGTCCACCACACTTCAACATTAACAGTCCTATTCTGTTGTTAAAAACTCTTGTCAAGATAACCATTGATTCAGGCATTCACATTTTAAGCATTTTACGTTACTTGCAAGTCCAAAATTTCAGTCCAAAACATAACACGAATCAGAACCAGTTTTATTCGTATCATGAAATTAGCCTCAATGATTCCCAGAATTGGGTCATTACATGTTCAAGGCTTAGTTCCAATCCTAATTGAAGGAACCAATTAATTCAACCCCCATACAGCAACTGCATCATTCATACCAACAAAAACCACATTTACCATTTATCTTTAAAATAAAACTGATTTTATGATCTCGCGTGGTTAGCGCAAAGTGTGGCGCGATTCGCGCCACAAATTACTAGAAGGGTTTTCAGCTCGAACACTTGGCGCGGGTGGCGCCATTGTTCACGCTAGTAGCGTGAAATGACGTATCTTTGCGCGGTTAGCGCCACTCTTGGCGCGGCTCGCGCCAGATCCTGCAGATGGAAAGCTCAGGGTCGAATGGTTGGCGCGGTCAGCTCAAGTTTCACGCGATTAGCGTGACTTGGCCGTGTCTTGGTGCGGTTAGCGCCACACCTGGCGCGGTTAGCACCACACTTTTGGCAGGCCTTTTCTCTTTCTTTTTAAATGCTTTTTGTGCTTAACTAAAAAAAAATGCAATAACCCTAAATGCCTAAAATTTAACATGTATGAAATATAAATCTACTGCTATCAAATTGAAAACAGAACTTAAAATACCATGTATGTACAACAAAAGAGTGCTCGTTTAACGTCGTAAGCTAGACGAATCCTGTTGTTTAATCATTAGTGGATTTAAGTGGAATAGAAATTGTGTCTCCATCCACTTGGCCTTTAGAATGAAGCTTCAGCCGGTATTTGTTAACTTTGAAGGGTTTGCCCTTGTCTAATGAAGTGATTTCTATTATTCCATATGGACAAACCTTTTGCACCAAAAATGGACCAGACCAAAAGAATTTTGACTTACCTGGAAACTTCAGGCGATATTTTGACAACAACACTTGTTGTCCTGGCTCAATTTCTTTTTGGCGAATTTTGTTACGCCACTTCTTGGTCTTTCCTTTACAAGTTCTAGCATTTTCATCTGCAGCTACATGTGTTTTGTCTGCAGTTTGATGCTCCCTTTTTGCAGCATCCAGCTTTTTGACCCAATTCTTCTTAGGTGTTTCCTCAGCTTCTTTTAAAATCTTTTTCAGCTTAACTCTTGGTGTTCCAATTGGATTATCATCTTCCTTTTTCTGTAGCACTTCCAGCATAGGTTCAGATGTGGCTTTTCGATCTGCAAGTGGTAATTCTATAGCAAATTCTGCTGCTGCTGCCTCTGCTTTTTCTGCTGCATTATTTTCTGCTGTCATACCTACACAATTCACATTATCCAGAAAATCTAGCCTAGAACAATTATGTTTGTCAAATGGATTTTTTATAGTATCAAAAACATTAAAAATAACAGATTCATTATCCATCCTAAGTTCTAATTTACCCTGCTCTACATCAATTAAGGCCCTAGTAGTTGCTAAAAAGGACCTCCCTAATAGCAGAGGGATTTCACTTTCACCCTCCATATCTAACACAATAAAGTCTGCAAGGAAAATGAACTTGTCTACTTTGACCAACACATCTTCTATGACCCCTGATGGTTTCCTTAAGGAACGGTTTGCTAGTTGCAAGGAAACTCTAGTAGGTTTTAATTCAGTTATGCATAGGGATTTACACATTGATAATGACATTAAGTTTATACTAGCCCCTAAGTCACAAAGTGCCCTCCCTACATTTATATTTCCTATGGCTATAGGGATATTAAAACTTCCAGGGTCTTTCAATTTCTTTGGAAGCTTTCTTAAAATGATGGCACTGCACTCCTCAGTGAGTGCTATGGTTTCACTGTCCTTTAACTTATGTTTCTTAGACAAAAGTTCCTTCATGAATTTTGCATAATTAGGCATATTGGCTAATGCCTCAGCAAATGAGATATTTATATGTAACTTCTTAAACATGTCTAAGAACCTAGCAAACTGCTGCTGTTGAATTTGTTGCTTGGTCTGCACTGGATATGGGGGTTTCTCAAAGCGAGAGAAATCCCATTGCTTCTTTGGAGGTGCAGTATTTTTCTCCTTCTTCTCTTTATCTGTAGATTTTTCCTCCTCTGGTTCTGCAGCTTTTTCTTCTTCTGCTTCAGCTGCTGAATTTTTCTTCACCTTAGGCTCGTCCAGTGAAGTAAGCACAGTACCACTCTTAGTGGTGATAACATTGACATGTTCCCTTGGAATTGTCACTGTGTCACTGGGGAATTGTCCTGGTGGCCTTTCAGAAATTTGCTTTGCCAATTGACCAATTTGAATTTCAAGATTCCGGATGGAGGCATCTTGATTTCTGTGGTGAGCTCTAGTTTCAGCTATAAATTCTGTTGTTGTTTTTGATAGCTGCATTACTACCTTTTCAAGTTTAGAAATACTGGTGGTTGGAATGGGAGGAGGTTGCAGATGGTTGTTAGACTTATAGTCTAACCCTCCTCCTTGTAAGTTCCTTTGGTAGTTGTTGAATAATTCATGATTCTGTTGAAACCCTAGCCTTGATTCTTGAATTCCAGAGGTTTAGAATGATGTATGGAAGTGTGGAGAGGTGTGTAGGTGTGTTGGATCCTCCCCTCTTCAGTCCCAGAGGCCTTGTATTTATAGAATAGTTTAATTAGAGTAACAAAGCATCTTTCTGTACCCAATTTCGAAACAGATAAATTTAAATCAGGCAATAGGATCTTCGTGGCGCGGCGTCCCGCGCTGATCGCGCAGAATGTTCGAATTGCTGGCGCTGATAGCGTGGAATCTACGAGCTGAAGGGCTGATGCTGGGCTTCTGGCGCTAATGGCGCGGGTTATGGCACGATCCGTGTGGTGGCTTCGAATAGATGGCGTGGTTAGCATGACTCATGGCGCGAACCGCATGGATTCTTCGAGACTGAAGCTTGGTTTTTCTGTAATGGCGCAGCTCGCGCGGGGTTTGGCGCGACCCGCGCGAGACTTTCGATTTGCTTTTCTTCTTCTTCTGGCTTTAAACTCCTTTTTTGGCCCTGAAATACATACTTTAGCAAAGGATGAGATATAATTGAATATAATTAACAATTAAGCTAATTCTAACCTATATTCCTATTTATTCAATTAAATTCTAACCTAAAACTAACATAAAACTAAGATGTGTTTGCAACACATCAATCAGCCTCCTGGTTTTGTAGATCATCAATATCCTAATCATGTGTACAGATTGAGAAAATCATTATATGGATTGAAACAAGCTCCAAGGTCTTGGTATGAGAGGTTGATCAAGTTCTTGCTTGATCAATCATTCACAAGAGGAGAAGTGGATAAAACCTTGTTCATCAAAAGAAGAGACAAAGACATACTCTTGGTACAAATTTATGTTGATGATATTATTTTTGGTTCCACTAATCATTCTTTGTGTAAAGAATTTTCAGTTAACATGCAGAAAGAGTTTGAAATTTCTATGATGGGAGAACTCACATTCTTCCTAGGACTACAAGTTAAACAAATGAAGAATGGAACTTTCCTTAGCCAATCAAAATATTGCATGGAAATGTTAAAGAAGTTTGACATGGAAAATTGCAAAGCTGCAACAACACCAATGGGAAGTTCTACCTACCTAGATTCAGATAAAAAAGGGAAAAAAATTGATGAGTCAAGATATAGAGAAATGATAGGATCATTACTTTATCTTACAGCAAGTAGACCAGACATTATGTTAAGTGTTTGCTTGTATGCTAGATATCAATTCAATCCTAAAGAGTCTCATCAAACTGAAGTGAAAAGGATCTTAAAGTATCTAAAGTCTACACCAAAAGTGGGGCTTTGGTATCCAAAAGGTACAACAATCAGCTTAATAGGTTACTCTGACTCTGATTTTGAAGGATGCAAATTGGATAGAAAGAGCACAAGTGGTACTTGTCACCTATTGGGAAACTCTTTAATTTCTTGGCATTGCAAAAAGAAATCATGTGTAGCCTTGTCAATAGCTGAAGTTGAGTACATATTAGCTGGAAGTTGTTGTGCTCAAAGCTTATGGTTGAAAGGAACAACTCCAAGATTTTGGTGTGGAACTTCAACACATTCCACTTCTATGTGATAATACAACTGCTATCAATATCTCTAAGAATCCAATCATGCATTCCAGGACAAAACACATAGAGATAAGACATCACTTCATCAGAGATCATGTGCAAAAAGGTAACATCAAAATTGAGTTTGTTGATAGTAACAATCAATTGGCTGATATTTTTAACAAACCTTTGGATAGAGATAGATTCTTTACTTTAAGAAATATGCTTGGTATATTGGATGAATCTAGTATATGTTGATAGATATTCTTGTGCTTGTTACTCTGTTAATGATTGGCTTATATATTGTGTGAAAGAAATTAACTCAAGTTAGAAAAGAATACATGTTAAATGCTGCTAAAATCTAATTTTTAAGAATCTAAGCTGATATAATCGATTACCACAAAACCTTAATCGATTATTTGCTCATCTGATGCTTCTATAAAATAAGTCAAAGCTGTTGTAATCGATTAAACTATTGAAATAATCGATTATTCACAACTCAAGTTTCTGAAAAATCAAGTTCACTCTGGAATAATCGATTAAATCGACGAAATAATCGATTACATGAAGTCTCAGGATATTTCCAAATTTTGAACAAGTCTGGAATAATCGATTACTTTGTCGAAATAATCGATTATTTGAGTCATGTATGTCTGAGAAATTTGTCTCACTTTGCTTTAATCAATTATCTCCAATTATAATCGATTACACTTCGTCTTCTATAAGCCGCCTGTGCTGACATAATTGATTACCCTGTATTTTAATCAATTACCTCATTTCTCAGAAGTGAAATTTTGAATGAAATAATTGATTACATAATGAAATAATCGATTATTTAAGTGGTTTCTGCAAAAATCTGACAGTTTTGAAACTGCCCAACTGCAATAAAACACGATTTGATAGAATCTAAGCCTTAATGGTAGTGATTAAGGGTCACAATAGCTATATTTTCGAATTCTACAATTGCCCATTACATCAAAATTGCCTATAAATAGAGACTTTTGAGACTTGAAAACTCACACCTTCAAGCCTAACAATCTTCTACTCTCTGTCTCTATTCTAGATCAGAAACTATCTTGCTTTAGAAGTTCTTTTCCTTCTTCTTTCTTAAATTCGTGTCCATTTCTCTCTCAAAATGTCTACCGCCAAAAGGCGAAAACCTCAAAGAGAAAAGCTCAAGCCCAATCCTCAAACCCTGTAATCAATAGGCTTGATTATTGGTTCACCAATGAAGCTGACAAAATGAACTATCTTCAGTTCAATGCTACAAAATTACTCTGCCCTCCAAAGTTATTGAACCTTGGTTGGTTTACTGAACAAGGATTTCAATTCCCTCAAATGTTAGAACAGCAAGGTCTAACAAAATTTGTTGAAATGAAAGGGACTTTTTACCCTGACTTGGTAAAAGTCTTCTATACCTGTTCCAAAGTCTCTATGCATGGAACAATTCTCACTCAAGTGAATGAAGTGGCTATGGAGATTACTCCAGAAATTTGGCATGAAGTTATTGGGATTTCCTTTGATGGAGAAAGGAGGTTTGATGAAGAAGCTGAAGGTTACAACAGAATGGAAACCTATAGAGGTATGCTCATTGATCCTCACATGAATCTAAGGCTAAGATTGAGTACAGGATCTATGACTCATGAAAATAGGCTCCTACAGTACACCATCACCTACATCCTCACTCCAAGATCCACCAACCATGCACAAGCCACAAATGATTATCTCCAAATAGTTTATGGATTGAAGAATGGAATCAAGTTAAATTGGATTCTTATACTTCAAGAGATCATGCAGAAATCCAAGAGATTGGTAAACTACCCCTTTCCTTATGCTATATTAGTTTTAAGATTCATTGACTATTTTCAAGTGGATGTATCCAATGAAGTCATGGATCACACCAATGCAAGCAACAACCAAATTAAGGAGAAGCACCTCACTAAGCTTGGAATGGTGAAGACACCATATGGCTGGCAAATGGCAGGCCAACCTGTTCCTTTGGCTGAAGAGGAAGGAGAAAAGGGAGATGAGGAAGGAAATCAAATTGGAGATGCTGAAGAACAACAAGAAGAAGCTGCACCATCTGAACCTCAATATTCTCATTTTCAATCTTTAATGATACAAAAGATGGATGCTTCGTTTTCTTTACATCATGAACAAATAGATGAAGTTAATTCTTCATTAGAGGAACTTAAGACTAGGGTGAAGAACATAGAATCTAAGATTTTTAGGGATGAATCTAGGGATTTGGATTAGTTCTAGTCTAAGTTTGAATATGTTTTATGTTTTGTGTTTGTTTTTTTTTTTTAAGTTTAGTTTTTATATTTATGTTTGGTTGTAACTGGTTCATTCTATGATTAATGAATTAGTTTCTATTTCCCTTTCTATTTTTGAATTTGATATGCCAAATAGGGGGAGTAGTAAATGAAAATGAAATGAAAGTAAAAATAGAATGAATGTAATCTGAAATTACTTTGATTATTTGAAATGATTGAAATAAAATAATATGCTATGATACACATAGTACAAAGCATTTGATCTGATACATTGATATTGAACAATGAAATGCTCTGAATATGAATTGAATAATCTAAGAAAATCAGGGGGATTTAGCATAAAAAACACAGGGGGAGTTATTATAAAAATGCCTAATGAATGTTTGAATGTTTAATGATCAATCAAGTTATGATTATGATCTTTGCAAAAAGTTGAGAAATTTTCAGATCATACATCTCTCCAATGAAGCCAAAGAGTATGTTTCATTAATAAAGTATTTGGCATGCTCAAAATCAAAAAGGGCAAGATTGTTGGAATTGAAGAAGCTGAGGCAAAGGATTCAAGATGATTGAAGCAAATGAGTTTTGATGTTTTACATGCCCAACCAATTTGATGACATATGTAATTTTTGTTTAAGCTTGGTTCATTAGATAAAGCTTTATAATCCTCATTAGCTTTTGATAATTCATGCATTCATACATTTCATTTGAATAGAATTAATCATGTGGTAATAATCAAAGTCATAGAAATTCATTAAGGCAACTAGGAATTGTATAAAACATTTTCTCACTGCTTTAATCGATTACATTGGTGAAATAATCGATTACAACATGTGTATGTTTTCTGGAAAATGCCTTATGAACATTTTTAATCAATTACCACTGGTTTGTAATCGATTAATGAGCTTTACACAGAATTAGAAACTTTCTGTGATAATCGATTATCTTGAGAAATAATCGATTACATAAGCTTCTACATAATTTTACACAGCATCTTCATCTGGTTTAATCAATCACTGTTCACTGTAGCAATAGGTCATCCAATTTTTGTTACCAGAACTGTAGCAACATGAAAATTTTATGTCTTTAAAAAGGTTGCGTCCCTCATTTTGTAATCAAGTTTTTAGATTAAGAGAGTTATTTCCATAGGTATACCTTTGAGTTTCAATCTTGTAATCTTCTTTTGAGAAATAAAATCTTCTTTTCTCATTTTTGCATGTTTTAAATTTGGAATTGAATTATTCTCTTCTCATCTAGTCTCTGTCATCCTGACAGCTTGCCGCGCTTGAGAGTTTAACTTTTTATGTTTTTAATTTTTAATTTCTACATTTTATTCTGGTTCTATGCCATGTAGAGTCCATCTCTTATTCTGCTTTCCATTCATGTCTTGTCTGTTTTAATTCCCATTCCTGCTTCCCGCTTCCATCCCCATATGGTTTATATATACCTCTCTTGAACAAGATAAACTAGGAGTGTTTGTCAAGTCTCAAATATAACATTTTATATCATGCTTCCATGTAATCATAATAATTATACTCTTTTGGATTAAATACTCTGGAGAAATTTTTAGGAACAAACAAAGGTTGTCCCCAATCCATATAAGACAGGATATTAAGAATCTTTATCTTGGAGAACTTACTATTCCTTTTGTATCCTTGTTATGTTTAATCTTTATTGAATCTGTATCAACCAGTATGAACTCATAAAAGGTTCTATTTTTTAATTCATGGGTTATTGGATATTGGATATGTTGAGGGAAGAGTTTGGTGGCTAATTCTATAGGGTTTATTTTTAACTAGGGTTTTTCTACTACTAATAATGGTATAACATCTTTTTCTCAATATAATTAGGGTCATTTTCAGTATCGGTCTTAAAAGTGGGAAGGTTATAAGAATTTTGAAAGTCTATAGGCCCTATTAAGGAATTGAAATATTGAAAGGGCTAATATCTGTGTGGTTATAGGAGGTCTTGGTGTTAAGGGAATATCGTTGTTTTTAACGATATGTGCTAAAGTAGTATTGGGTTTTAAAGTAGTATGTGGCTTGATATTAGGACTAATCTCCATCCAGGAAGTTCCAGTAGGGGCCAAAGGTCGTATTGATTCCTTACCTTTATTAGAACCCAGTGGGGGCCCATATTGAGCTTTCTCCATTTTGATTTCTGAATTATTGATTTTCTTACTCATTCTGAACCATGTAAAAATTCTCTGGTTAAAAAATCTGGTAAAAAAATTCTTTTTTCCTTTTATATGCTCAATATCAAAATCAAAGCATGATAATAATGATTGTCATCTAGCAAAAATATGTTTTGAAACTAAATTTTTAACATATTTTTGTAAAATAGAAGGAGTTGCTTTACAGTCATTCCTTACTAAAATCTTTTTGTTAAATAAATCATCTTGAAATTTCTGTAAACATAATACTAGAGAAAGTATTTCTTTTTTAATAGTAGAATATTTTTTCTATGTTGGATGCCAAATACCTAAATGATATCTGACAATTTGCTCTAAAGACTCTTGAGTTTTCCTTTGTTTAAGAATTCCTTCATAACCTAATTATGAAACATCTATCTCTACTATGAAAAAGGCATTTGGGTCTGGGATTCCTAAAAACGAAAGTTTCTTAGCTACTTGTTTTATTTCTCTCACCACCCTAGTCATTTCTTCTAACCAATTAGGAGGTTTTTCTAAGTCTTGTATGTTAGATATAGGGAGAGCTTGAAGAGGATCAAGATGAGGAGGCTCTTTGACATAGACAAGTTTTAGCTTTTTACATGTCATTCAATGAAGGCATATGTAATTTGTTAGTTGTTTAAGAGTTTCTTCCTTTGATCCCTTGCATTGCATAAACATCATTCATCGACATGAATTCATGATTTATCAAATCACATGTCTTGTGAAAAAGCTTCAGATTTCCATGATTAAATAAAGAAGCCAAGTACTCATGGTTAAGTTTTGGAAAAATCATTTTTTACACTGACTTAATCGATTACCAAAATATGGTAATCTATTACTTAAGCCATGAAGAACTAATTAATCGATTACAAGGTAATGGTAATCGATTACACAGTACAAAACACATAATACATCTTCATGTGTTAATCGATTACCATCTAATTGTAATCGATTACTTAACACATTTATGAAAGCTAAACTATCTGTGTTAATTGATCACATGGCTGTTTAATCGATTACTTTTCTCATGTATTTTTTCCAGAAAGAACTAAGAAGACTTCAATCGATTAAATATTATATTAATAGATCACTTAAGTGAAAATAATCGATTACATGGACTATTTAATCGATTACATTTAGTTGAAATAGTTTTCTATAAAAAGTTGTTGGGTCTTTTGATTTGTACATGTTATCACAATTTGAGATTTTCACTGATTTTCAAAAGGCTTCTGAATTGAGAGAAAATACATTGAGTAACAAAGCTCTTGTCCTTCAATTCAAGATCTTCATGCATCATTATAGAATTCTTTTTGGACAAGATTTCAAAGGAGTTTTCTTGGAGAGCTTGGTCTGAAACTTGCTTTCTTTCAACCTGATTTCAGATTGGTAAACATTTGCATTCTTTGGATCATAAGGTTGTATCTCTCCTCTAAAACTCTAGTTGTAATTCGTTTTTATATTTCAACTTGTCAGTTGCTATTACAAAAGGGTTCTTTAAGCTTGTCTAGAGTAGGGTTCTCTAAAAGGAAGTAGAGAGGGGTTTCTCTATGTCTTGATCATTAGAAGTCTAAAGGATTTTTAGATTTCAGTTCTTTATCTAGGATTGATAAAGGGTAATCTTTTGTAAGCTTGTAAAGAACAGATTTTGTTGATAGTGGAACTCAAACCAAGGTTTGGTTAGAAGAAACTGGATGTAGTTTCTCTTGTTAAGGGGTGAACCAATATAGTTCTTGGTGTTCAATACTTTCTCTTAATCTCATCTTTCTGTCATTGATTGCTAGTCTTTAGGATAATCATTTCAAGATCAATAGATAAACATTTTCTACTATTGCTTTCTGTGAAGGGTCAGTCTTGATTGACTGGAAGTTTCTTTATCGAAAGGGTGTGCTTGTGATACAATCCTAAATCTGCTGCTTGTTTTTAAAGAAATTTTTTAAGATCTTGTTTTGACCAATTCACCCCCTCTCCTTCTTGGTTAATTGTGTGTGTTCATATTGTTTTCAATTGGTATCAAGAACTAGTTCTTGAATGTTATTCAAGATCACTATTTTTTTTAAAGAAAATGAATACCACACAAATTACCTTCAAAGAGGTGCCTCCCTCAATTGTCCTTCAATGTTTAAAGGAAAGCATTTTAGTTTTTGGAAAAACAGAATGTAGATATTCATCCAATCAAATTACCCTGGTGCATGGAATGCAATAAAAAAGGTCATTTGGTTCATATGAAAACTGTTGGTAATGATATGATTCCCTAAGAATGGGATGAAATAACAGATGCAGATAAGAGAGTTGTTCAATATGACTTTAAAGCTAAGAACATGATTACTTCTGCATTTTCTTCTAATGAATTCTTTAGAATTGTTAGGTGTAAAAGCGCAAAGGAGATGCGGGAGATGTTGGAAGTAACTCATGAAGGGACAAATGAAGTTAGAAGATCAAAGGAAGCATGCCTTGATTCATGAGTATGAAATGTTCAAGATGAACACCACAGAAAACATATCTCAGCTCCAAACAAGATTCACTCACATTGTAAAACACCATCTTGGTCTTGGGAAGACATTTGATGTTGAAGAGTTAAACATCAACATCCTGAAGTGTCTTACAAGACCATGGCAACCAAAGGTGACAGCAATCAAGGAATCAAAAGATCTTTCCAAGATGTTCATGGTTGCACTATTTGGTAAGCTTCTTGAGTATGAATTATAAATGTCACAACTAACACATGCAGAAGATGCAGATAAGAAACAAAAGAGTATAGCCTTGAAGGCTGCATCATCTAATGTGAAAAAAAGAAGACTCAAGTGAAGATGAAAGTGATGAACACATGAACCTAATAGTTAAAAGATTTAGCAAGTTCAGGAGAAAGAACAAGAACAGGAAGTTCACAAAGTTCAACAACAACACCAATATTTTGTTGCAAACAGGAAAAAAGTTCTTACTGCTTTAATCGATTAAATGACTAGTGCAATTGATTATTTCATTGATTTAATCGATTACAATAGCGAATTAATCGATTAAACCAGTTTTTAGTTGTAAACAGGAATAAGCTCTTACTGCTTTAATCGATTAAATGTCTAGTGTAATCAATTATTTCATTGATTTAATCGATTGCAATAGCGAATTAATCGATTAAACCAGTTTTAAGCTACTTTACATCTGTTTGGGAAGCCAAAGGTCACTTATGGAAAGCTTACACTTCAAGCTTCATTTACGCTTCATTTCAATTTGTATTTTCTTACATTTTAGTAACATTTAGCTTGTAATTTCGTGGCCTATATAAAGTGCAAACACTGAATGTAACTAACTTTGGATCATTAATACAATTTCTGAAAATTGTTGTGAGAGTTTCTCTCTTGTTCTTGTTCAAGAACTTCTGAGTCTTATCAATAGCTTCCAATGCTATTGTGGTGATTCTTCCTAGGCTTACTGGAAATCCTTTTCCATGTTGCCATTCATTATCTTCACCTACATCCCTATCTTTCTTCCATCTTCCATTTTCTGCAATTTAAACTCTGAAAACAACCCCAATTCAATGAGTGCTAGAACTTGTGAGTTCTTGAGGTCTGCTTGAAGCTTAGGTTCTATTGCAAGGTAGATTTGGGAAAACTTAACAGCTATGGGTTCAGCTGTATCTCATCATGTGGTATCTAGAGCCTAAGCCTTGTAGAATTCTTCTTGAAGTTAAGTTTTAGATTTCTTCAAAGGTAAAATTCTGCATTAAACCCAAAAACGAAAATTCCATTTAATTCCTTGTTTCTTGTTGTTTTCCTTTGACTCTTGGTGGTGTGGGCTTGTTGTGTGTTCAGCCACAAAACCTTAGTGTTTTCTTCAAGTTCTATGTGATTTCTTGTTCTTCATGTTCTTCATATATTCTTGATATTTTTCTGATGTTCTAGCTTTGATTCTTGTCAACTTTTGTTTGTAGTGTTTTTGTGTTGTATGACAACTTGCTTTGATTCTACTCTTATGCCTAAACTGAATTGAGTTATTAGAAGCAAATTTTATAGTTGTTATACATCATATTTTAGTGATTCATTGAATTTCTTTAAGAATTTTGAACTTGTGCAAAAGAAAAACAATCCAAAAGCAAAAGAAAATACATCAAGTGTACAGCCAAAGACATTATTGATTAGTGGCTGGAAAAAGTGAAGGAAAAACAGAATTTAGAAGCATAGTTACAAACTTACAAGTTCCAAAATTTCCTTTGAACCACAAAATCAAGTGAACTTGTATAACATGCAAATTTGATGAAATTTGACTTTTAGCAATTGAATTTATTTTGGCATATCCTCCTTGTGCAGTTTGGTACAACCATAGTATTCCTTGAGTTGTTTCATTAAAATCCAATTTGAGTTGTGCTTTTCTAAATTTTGCTTTGTTGCTTGTCTCTTTAAATTTCCAAGGTTTTGTCTTAGAGTTTTCTTGTTCTTTGGACTCTTGAGTCTAGCCTAGAATCATTTCGTATTTCACTATAGTAAAGAAGCTTGATTTGATTATAAGTTTTTGCTTAAGAACTATAGAGAGGAATAAAAGTGGAAAAAGGCAAGAGAGAACATTATAGAAAAAGCCTAGAAAGTGTGTAAACACGAGTGAGAGTGATAAACACTTAGAGAGGGGT
Organism: Glycine tomentella; assembly: GCA_007407185.1. Classification (NCBI taxonomy): domain Eukaryota; kingdom Viridiplantae; phylum Streptophyta; class Magnoliopsida; order Fabales; family Fabaceae; genus Glycine; species Glycine tomentella. The sequence continues at coordinate 223,055 of PYAF01002772.1, forward strand.
GAGAATTTCTTTATATACTTGTGTTTTGCTAACCATTTTCTTTGAAGGATGAGTTCAAGTGGAGGAGAAGCTTTGTCACCTACGACCTCTAAGTTAATGAAAGCCATGACAAAACAAATAAAAGATTTGAAAACTAAAATAGATGCCAAAATTGAAGGAATGCAAAGAAGGAGTCATCCAAGAGAAAGTGTGGATGGAGAGGCTCTTAATAGTAGAAGGTTGAGTGAGTATGCTTTTTCTTATGGAGATAACTATTATGATGAAAGGAGTGAGAGGGATGATTGGAGAGAAAATAATAGAAGAGAAAATAATAATAGAAGAGAAAATCATAGGAGACATAATCCTATGAGGCAAAATACAGATGATGAAGATATGAAGGTGAGAAGAGAACAGAGCAATGAGAGGAATGGAGGAATGAATGGAGTGAAAATAAAAATTCAAAAATTCCTTGGCAATAATGATCCAGAAGAATATTTTGAGTGGGAGGTGAAAGTAGAACAAATTTTCTCATGCCAACATTTTGAGGAAGAAAAGAAAGTTACTTGTTGCGTATCCCGCACACTACGGCAAGTGCACCGATCGTTTCAAGTAATACAATAGGTAAGTGAGTATCGTTCTCCACAGGGATTGGGTTGAAATTCACAGTAATTATAATTCTCAGTAATTGGAAGTAAAAAGAAACTATTTTAAAAGAGTTGTTGTTGAATTGGTTGAAGTGTTGAATATAAAACAGAATTTAAAGAACTAAGTGCAGTAAACTAAAAGAGTTGTTACCAATAGAAGAATAATTGTGGTCAGGCACAATCCCTTTTGATTCCTACCACTTTCACTTAATTGGTTTATCAAGTTTGCTCACCCAAATGATATATCTTTCCTAATTTAGTAAACCCTAATTCCTTAGTAGTTAACCCTTTT
>PYAF01002772.1:245603-277888 GCA_007407185.1 Glycine tomentella
AGTTTATTGTTCTGCTTTTACTTTGGAATAAATAGTTTGAATAAAGTACCAGGTTTTGAAAAGGAGGACAAGGAGCATGTTGTGGACTTAAGGTACTGGATCTAGCCTCTTATAAGCTACTTATCCATATATTTTCCTACCTTTAGCCCAGCCACATTACAAGCCGGAAAGACCTTTTGATCAAGTCGTGCTTGCAACTATTGAGAATATTTTCAAGCTTATGGTAGTATTGTGACATTGTTGAGTAAGAGAGTAATCATAGGCTGATACACTTGAGTGAATGAGTGGATTAAACACAACTTTTGCGAGGAATACTCAAGTACTCTCATGAATTGACAGCATTGAAAGTGCCATGGAAAACTTCGATTTGAATTGATCATACATAGCATGATGATTCTAGGATTGTAGTTGTGGTTTAGTTTGACCATTGATTCTTGCTTACTCTTGAAATCTTTCTGTTGCTGGGGACAACAACTTTCAAATTTGGTAATTGTTTGATGTGTTGCAAACACATCTTAGTTTTAGGGTAGTTTTAGGTTATAGTTTAGTTAAATAATTAAGAAAATAGATTAGAATAGGTTAGTTTTATTAAGTTTTGATTTGATCTCATACCATTACCATTTGTGCATATTAGGGCTTAAAAGAGGAGAATCAAGGCAAAAGAAGGAAGAAAACAAGATTCAAGTTCTCGCGCGGATCGCGCCGGATCCCGCGCGAGTCGCGCCATGTGCACAACAACAGGCCTCAGATTCAAACAAGCCTCGCGATCAGCGCCACACTTCGCGCCAGTAGCGCCAGATGCTCAAAGGCCAACCTTCCAACTCGAAGAAGTCACGCGACTCGAGCCATGGCCATGCTAACAGCGCCACTTAGTCGAAGCCTCCGCGCGGATCGCGCCGGAGCCGCGCCATCAGCGCCAGAAGAACGATACTCACTTACCTATTGTATTAGTGTGAATTTCAACCCAATCCCTGTGGAGAACGATACTCACTTACCTATTGTATTACTTGAAACGATCAGTGCACTTGTCGTAGTGTGCAGGATACGCAACACAACCCTAGATAAAGTTCAGAAATCTAAAACACTATTAGATTCTTAGAGACAAACCCACTGAGAACACTACTCAGCACATCCCCTAGAGAAACTCTATCTATAGATTACAAGCAAGAAACCCAGTTGCAATAGACAATCAAATACAAAACCACAAATGAATTACAACCACAAAGTTTAAGGAAAGAAATCACCTGATGATCCAATTAATGATATGCAAATGAATGAATTCACCAGGTTGAATAATGAAAACAAACTCAGAACATCACTTTCCTTATCCTTTGAAAAGAATCTTCTTGCTTCAAGAATCACTTAACAACCCATAAGTGTTTTAATGAAAGCAAGAACTCATAGAACCCAGAGAATCACTAAGAATGTTTTAGAAAGCTTATGTATGCTCAGAATACGAATTGATCAAGTTACTAAAACAGCTGAGCAAGAGTTCTATTTATAACAAACTTTCTTAACCGTTGGTAATCGATTACATACACTCCTGTAATCGATTATTTTGCTCATGTAATCGATTAAAATAGGAAGCTTCATAAACTTTGAATACACTGTGTAATCGATTACGAATTCTGGTAATCGATTAAACTAGGAAGCTTCATAAATCATTTTGAACTATGTAATCGATTACTGCATTTGGTAATCAATTAATTTAGCTAAACATGTTAAGCACAGGCATGTGATGTAATCGATTACTGTCTTTGGTAATCGATTAAGAAAAGAATGTTATTTTTTCTGTTTAGCCTATGTAATCAATTACAAATTGTTGGTAATCAATTAAACTGTTCATCAAGGCAGTTTATATGTAATCATAGGTAGAATAATCGATTAATCCGATAAGTAATCGATTACATTGTTCTTGAAAAGTTTTCTAGAATGCACTAATAACAAAATAATCGATTCTTATCACTATTTAATCGATTAAACCAGTAGGAAATTTATTTTTCCAAAAACCTTTGATTTAATTCCAAAACTTAACCAATTTTTCAAAGCCTTGTGAATTTTATGACTCAAACTAATTGACTAAATGAATGATATCAATGCAAAGCACTTGGATCATCAGAAATGCTTCTTCCTTTTACATTAATCACAAATTAATCTTCAAGTTGTCCTTTGTATGTTTGAAAGCTCAAAACTTGAAACTTGAATCAATCTTTGCTTATGCTTTAAGCAGCTCCCCCTGAATTCAACACATATTGTCTTATGAACACTTTAATCGATTACCAATACCTCATAATCGATTAAATTAGTTTGACTATGTTAGAGTCGTTTGTGATAATCGATTACTTCACGGAATAATCGATTATCTGAATCTCTGCATAATTTACAGAAGCATTTTATCTGGTTTTAATCGATTACCAGATTATTGTAATCGACAAAATAAGCATTGTTGAGTTTTTCATACTTCCTGTGATAATCGATTATTTGAGACATTAATCGATTACATTAGTGTATCAGAAAATCCTGACCTCCTGGAATAATCGATTACAAGAAGGGATAATCAATTATTTGTTCTTGAGATTTTTTCCAGATTTCTGATGAACACTTTAATCGATTATTTTAGAATTTTAATCGATTACTTGAGTTAAAATAATCAATTACACTTACGGAATAATCGATTACAAGTAGTTAATTCTGTTTTTTTTATAAATAGAAGGAGTTCATTATGTTTTGTAAGATTCTATGTTTTCGAACAAGCCTTGTGAAAATCACTTTCTGAGAGTTCTAAATTCACCAAGGCACATTAGAAACAAAAATTCAAAATAGATTCAAGAATCATGGAGATTTTCATTTGTTGAGTCATGTACTCCATGTGAAGTTTGTGTTCAAGCATTTTGGTCAAAAGATTTCATCAAGAAAGATCATGGCATTCATTCTCAGTCTAGTTTGATCATTTAGTTTCATTCATTGCACTGAGAAAATTGAGGTGATATCTTTCTTGAATCAATTGCTTGATTGTTTTGATTAAAATTTTTTGTTTTGTTGTTTGTTCATATAACAAATTGTGATCTTTAAAGCTTTGCTAGATAGGTTTCTAGTGGTTAGAACAGAGAGGGGATCTCTGATTCTTAGTTCTTTTGAAAAGTCTATAGGTTTAGATTTTGAATTTTACCTAGGGAGGGTAAGAGAGATCTTTGTAAGCTTGTAAAGATATTATATTTGTTATAGTGGAAACTCTAATCAAGGATGATTAGAAGTAAAACTGGATGTAGCCTCCGGGGTTGAGAGGTGAACCAGTATAAATGTTGTGTGTGATTGTATATTTCTGTTCATATTCATATTGTTCTTAAAGTTTTATTTTGTTCATATCACAAGAGTGGTTATTGCTCAAGAGTGGTTTGATTGAGACAAATGTTGATTTTAAAAGTTTGATTTCTTAATTGGTTTAAGATACGATCCTTCTTTCAAAGACTTCCGCTATGGTAAAAATTTGTTTTAAACTTTAAAAACTCTGAGGTAAAACCAATTCACCCCCCTCTTGGTGTTGATTCAAGAGGAGTTATGAAAGGATGGACAAGGAATCTAGCTTTGGAGTTTTGTGCTTTCAACATGCCTCATTTCAAAAGTGTTTTGGAAGCTTGAAGATCAATTTGATTCAAGTAAAAGGGAAGATTTGTTATTTGATAATCCAATGTGCATATCTTGCATAATCATTCATTTAGGATTGTTAGAATGAGGGCCAATACAAAAACAATTAATAATTGAGGTAAATTAAAATCAAGTTTTTGGAAAAATGAAGTTTTCTTGTTTTAATCGATTACAGATATGTTGACATCGATTATTTTGTTCTTCGTGCCTTCTGGAAAACAAACTAAGAACAATGTAATCGATTACATATCGAATTAATCGATTACCTAGGCTAAAATTGAAATAACATACTTCCTGTCTTAATCGATTACAGAAGTTCGTAATCGATTACGTATCATGCCTATGACTAACATGTTTTGCTGATTTAATCGATTACATATCATTTTAATCGATTACATAGTACATTTGAAAATTTTGGTCTGTCTGTCTTAATCGATTACCAAATTCAGTAATCGATTACTTAGTGTATTTGGAAAATCATGAGTGTCTGGTTTAATCGATTACGTGACGGAATAATCGATTATAATATTCATAACTCAAACCCAGAACGTATTGTAAACACTTTAATTGATTACATATGCGAAATAATCGATTACAGGAGCGTGTTTAATCAATTATTTTCAGTTAGAAAGCTGTTATAAATAGAACCCATTGCTCTGTGATTTTAAGAGTTGAGAAAATCGAATTCTGGGCAATCACAAACATTCATGAGCTTTCATTAGTTAGTTTTCTGAGTTCAAAAATGTCTTGGTTCCACAAAAATTCATATGGGTTTTTGATTTGAAGAGTGAAGCATCATTGAGTTTCAAAGAGTAAGGAAAGGGATGCATTGAATCTGTTATTCTTTCTTTCAACCTGGTGAATCATACATATGCATTTTGTTCATTGGATTATCAGGTAAATTCGTTCCTTATTCTTTGTGGATGTAAATCTATTATTTGATTTCTGTAAAGATTGGCTTATTATAAATGTGTTTCTTGCATGATAACTAGAGATAGTGTTTCTATAGGGGTTGCTGAGTAGTGTTCTCAGTTGGGTTGGTCTCTAAGAATCTAATAGTGTTTTAGATTTCTGAACTTTATCTAGGGTTGATAAAGAGAGGCTTGTAATATCTTGTAAGAACATTAATTTGCAATAATGGAACTTCATTCTAGTGTTGAGTGGAAGAACTGGATGTAGCTTCATAGTGTTTAAAGTGAACCAGTATAAAAATTGTGGCTGATCTTTATTCTAATCTCTTCATCTCTTTATTGCTTTGGTTTGTGAATCAAATTATTTGCACAAAAAGATTTTAATTGTCTATTGATTTTCTTGACAGAGGAATTTGATTGAATATAAGGGTTTCAAAACATTTTTTAAAGTGATAAAGATCCTGTGGAAACTCTAATTGAAAATTTTTAAATACCAAGGTTCAACCAATTCACCCCCCTTCTTGGTTGTATTGAAGTATTCCTATTATTTTTCACTTGGTTATTTGCATAAGTGTTCATTGTATTTTCAATTGGCATCAAGAGCTGGTTCTTGTAATTTGCTCAAGATATTTTCAAATTCATTATAATGAATACTAATCAGATAACTTTCAAAGAGGGAGCCTCATTAAATAGACCTCCTTTGTTTGAAGAGGAACATTTTAATTTTTGGAAGAGTAGGATGCAAATCTTTATCCAATCAAATGACCCGGGAGCTTGCATTAGTATTGAGAAAGGTCCTTACATTCCAACCGAGATTGTGGATAACAAAATAATACCAAAAGAATGGGATGAAATGTCGGAAATAGAAAAGAGAATGATTCAATATGATTTCAAGGCAAAAAATATGATAACTTCTACTTTATCTTCCAATGAATTTTTCAGGACTGTTAGGTGCAAAAGTGCCAAAGAAATGTGGGAATTGCTTGAAGTTACACATGAAGGAACTGAAAACGTGAGGAGATCAAGAAAGCACACCCTCATTCATGAATATGAAATGTTCAAAATGAGAGATGATGAGAACATCTCACAGCTTCAAACTAGATTCACCCACATTGTGAATCACTTGCTTGGACTCGGAAAAACTTTTGATGTAGAAGAATTGAACATCAAAATTCTCAAGTGTCTAACAAGGGATTGGCAACCTAAAGTCACAGCCATTAAAGAGTCTAAGTATCTATCTCAAATGTCAATGGCAGCAATGTTTGGTAAGCTTTTGGAATATGAGCTTGAATTATCTCAACTAACAAATAATGAAGATGCAGATAAAAAACACAAGAGCATTGCATTAAAGGTTGCACCTTCAAAGATGGAAGAAGATGATAGTTCAAGTGAAGAAAAATATGATGAGAATGTCAACCTCATTGTTAGAAAGTTTTCCAAATTTCTAAGGAAGAACAAGGGCAGAAAGCAATCATTCCAAAAGAAAAGAAATGACTACAAGAACAAGAACAACTACTCCTCTTTAATCACTTGCTTTGAATGTAGGAAGCAAGGTCATATAAAATCATATTGTCCCTCATTATCAAAGAAGCCACAAGTTGAGAAGAAGTCAAGAAGAGAAGGGAAGCAGAAAAAGGCTTACATTGCTTGGGAGGATAATGAATCAACAAATTCTGAATCCTCATCTGAAAAAGAAGTTGAAGCTCACCTATGCCTTACATCCACCATCAATGGAGATTGCGAATCATCAAATACAGAATCAGAGGTAAATTCTGAATTTGATAGTATTGTAGATGCATTTCATGAGATGCATTTAGAAGCTCAAAGACTAGCTAAACCAAACAACAAACTTAAAAGTGATCTAAGGTGGCATGTTTCCAAACTTGCTGAATTGCAAGATGAGCTTTGTAAGTTGAAGGAAGATCATGATAAGCTTCTCTCAAGTTACAAAGAGATTGGATGTACACGTTCCTTATCCAACTCTAAGATTGATGATTTCAATAGTTTGCAAAAAGAATTTGGTGATTATAAGCTATGTGCTAGAAAAGAAAACATGTGTTTACAAACTGAAAACAATTATTTGATTGATTTGTTGAGAAAGTATTACAAAGGCAAATGCAACTTAGATGAGTTACTAAGTGTGCAAAAGTTTGTTGATGATACTTATGGATTGGGATATAAACATAGAGCTAGAACTCAAAATAAGCTTGTGTTTGTACCACCAAAACATAAGAATCAAAGGCAGCATAATCAACCAAATCTCTATCAAAGATTTACACATGCCAAATCATCAAAGAATCTTACTTGCAATTATTGTATGCTTAAAGGTCACACATCATACAAGTGCTATGCTAGAAGATTTTATGTTTCTAATGGTGAATGTATATGGGTTGAGAAAAGCAAGAAAGCAACTAACTCCTTTGGACAATCTCTCTTTCTAAAATGACTTATGCAGATGTGTCTTAGAGCAAAATCTTCAACTTGGTACCTAGATAGTGGATGCTTAAGACACATGACTGGAGACATATCCATGCTAACTGATGTTGTACTTGAAGAAAAGGATATGTTACATATGGGGACAATAATAAAGGCAAAATAATTGGGCAAGGAAACATTGGAGACAACTTGTCTACAAAGATTAAGGATGTGCTGTATGTTGAAGGACTGAAACACAATTTGCTAAGCATTAGTCAATTGTGTGACAAAGGATTTAAAGTCACCTTCAACAATGAAACATGCTTGATACATGACAGCAAAAGTGGCAAAGTGGCACACATTGGTAAGAGAAAGGGTAATATTTATGTCTTGACTATTGATCATGCATTCATACATAAAACTGATTGCTTGATGAGTAAAGTGAATGAAACATGGTTGTGGCATAGAAGAACATCTCACATAAACATGCATCATCTTAACAAGTTAATTAGAAAAGACCTTGTAATTGGTCTACCCAAGCTTAAGTTTGAGAAGGACAGAATTTGTGAAGCATGTCAAAGAGGGAAGCAAACTAAAAACTCTTTTCAAAGTAAGAATATGATTTATACTTCTAGACCGCTTGAATTGCTTCACATGGACTTGTTTGGCCCTTCTAGAACCATGAGCTTAGGAGGAAATTATTATGGACTTGTTATAGTAAATGACTACTCTAGATACACATGAATATTGTTCTTAAGATCCAAAAGCCAAGCATTCACAGCTTTTAAGAAACTTGCCAAAGTTATTCAAAATGAAAAGGGTTGTAATATTGTTTCAATTAGGAGTGACCATGGTGGTGAATTCCAAAATGAACACTTTGAAAAGTTTTCTGAAGATTTTGGAATTAATCACAATTTTTCAGCTCCAAGAACACCACAACAAAATGGTGTTGTGGAGAGGAAAAACAGATCACTAGAAGAAGGAGCAAGGACTCTTCTAAATGAAACAAAATTACCTAAGCATTTCTGGGCAGATGTGATAGAGTGCTTTTAGTTGAGTATTTTTCTATCCTTCTTAGCTTATTTGACCTCTCTTGGACATTTATTTTCCTATTCTAATTCAGTTTTTGGCCTAGGCAAGTAAGTGGGCTTAATTGCTAATTGTTGCGTATTTTTGGATTTTTGTTCACTTGACGTATCTGACTTGTGTAGGACCTATAGGGTGATACCAATCTCCGAATGGAGCGTTCTAGGAGTTCCTGGAAAGATAACAAAAAGATCTACAAGTTTGGTAGAAATAGCCCGAGGCCAATTCTGTCATTTAGAGGGTCATTTTAAGCTTTGAAGTTAATGCCTCTGCACTTATAATTTTGGGCTGCGAATTTGACTTTCATGGTTGTAAATAGCAAATAATTAGATTGTTGGGTTTGTTTGTGGCCCATTTTATTTTCAGAACTCAGTCATTACATATATTAGTGACTTTAGTGAAACTTGGAGAACACTTTTCATTTTTAATAAAAATAGTTTTGCATTTCCTTTTCTTAGGTTTTTAGGATCAAAACCTTTGCTCTCATTTTCTCTCTACTGTTCTTCCTTGTTCTTCATTTTCGTTTTTCTGTTCTTCCATTTTCGTGCACTCAAGCCATGGGGCTTTCATTGATGATGATCATGGAAGGCTAAATCACCAATCAATCCAAGGAACCAACCTAAGCACAAGGAGAATTGGAGTTCTGGTTTAGTATTTCGAATTCTACTTGAATGTTCATCATCTTCTTCAATTGCTATTCTATTTTTCATGATTATGAATGTGTTTAGGATTGAAAGTGGATTAGATTATGGATTCATGCCTAATTTTGAATATTAATCACAGAATAATTGGATGATATTTCAATTAGGGTTGTGGTTTCAATTAAATTAGGGGTTAATTCGATTGAACAACTTCTAATGAGATTGAATGAATGTTCATGATAGGATAAATTTCTGAGAATGATGATGATTCGAATTGCTTGGTTTGGTGAATTGGATTGATGCTTCTCTAATCTGTTTTACTCATTTGTTGATAATCTTGTTAATTCCTGCACTGTTCTTGAATTTTAGTTTACGTTTTTGCTAGTTTTCCTTACGCACGCAAACTGTTTGATAAAATCCCTCTCTCTATTATTAGCGATTTGAAGCTAGAACCATATTGATAAGTGTCTCTGAATCGACCTAGGTTAATCCTATTCTACAGAATTAGCTTAGAAAAATTGTTTTGGTGCGTGTCGACAACGTGTTTATCAAGATGCTGTAAGTATGGTTTGTTACACTCTTAATAGAATTCTCATAAGACCCATTTTAAAGAAAACTCCTTATGAAATCTATAAAGGGAGGAAACCAAATATTTCTCACCTTAAGGCATTTAGTTGTAAATGCTTTGTTTTGAATAATGGCAAAGACAATCTTGGTAAGTTTGACTCAAAAGCTGATGAGGCTATCTTTTTAGGATATTCCTTGCAAAGTAAGACTTATATGGTCTTTAACAAGCGAACTTTATGTGTTGAAGAGTCTGTACATATTGTATGTGATGAATCTAACCCTTCTCAAGTAGAAGTTTTGAGTGATAATGATGCAAAATATAAAGAAGAAAGACAGCAGCACATAGAAACCAAACAGCTGGAAGAAGATGAAACAAAAGAAGACACAAATCAAGGAACAGCTACACCTAAACACAAGGATTGGAGAATCTCAGGAGACCTATCATTGGACAACATAATTGGTGATGTATCAAAGGGAGTATCAACTAGATCTTCCTTAAGAAATCTTTGTTGCACCATGGCTTTTGTATCACAAATTGAACCTAATAACATTGAACAAGCCTTATTAGATGAACATTGGTTGATTGCCATGCATGAGGAATTAAATCAATTTAAAAGAAACAATGTTTGGGAACTAGTACCTAGATCTTCCACTCACACACCTATTGGCACAAAGTGGGTATTTAGGAATAAACTGGATGAAAGTGGCATCATAATTAGAAACAAGACTAGATTGGTTGCAAAGGGTTACAACTAGGAGGAAGGCATTGATTATAATGAAACTTATGCTCCAGTTACTAGGCTAGAAGCCATTAGATTACTCCTTGCATATGCATGTGTAATGAACTTTAAATTGTTTCAAATGGATGTGAAAAGTGCATTTCTTAATGGTTACATTGATGAAGAGATATATATTGACCAACCTCCTGGTTTTGTAGATCATCAATATCCTAACCATGTGTACAAATTAAGAAAAGCATTGTATGGATTGAAACAAGCTCCAAGATCTTGGTATGAAAGACTAAGCAAAATTTTGCTTGATCAATCATTCTCAAGAGGAGAAGTGGATAAAACTCTGTTCATCAAAAGAAAGAACAAAGATATGCTTATGGTACAAATCTATGTTGATGATATTATTTTTGGTTCTACTAATCATTCCATGTGTAAAGAATTTGTAGCAAGCATGCAAAGTGAATTTGAAATGTCTATGATGGGAGAACTTACATTCTTCCTTGGTCTTCAATTTAAACAAATGAAGAATGGAACCTTCCTAAGTCAATCAAAGTATTGTATGGAAATGTTGAAGAAATTTGAAATGGAAAGTTGCAAAACTGCAGCAACTCCTATGGGAACTTCCACTTACCTTGATTCAGATGAAAAGGGAAAAAGCGTTGATGAGTCAAAGTATAGAGGGATGATTGGATCATTGCTCTATCTCACAGCAAGTAGGCCAGACATAATGCTAAGTGTTTGCCTATGTGCTAGATATCAAGCTAATCCAAAGGAGTCCCATCAAACAGTTGTAAAAAGGATCTTCAAATACTTAAAGTCCACACCAAAAGTAGGACTTTGGTATCCCAAAGGTACAACAATCACTTTAATTGGTCATTCTGACTCTAATTTTGCAGGATGCAAATTGGATCGGAAGAGTACAAGTGGTACTTGTCATATTCTAGGAAGCTCTTTAATTTCTTGGCAGTGTAAAAAGCAATCTTGTGTAGCCTTGTCAACAGCAGAAGCTGAGTACATATCAGCCGGAAGTTGTTGTGCTCAAAGTCTATGGCTTAAGCAATAACTTCAAGACTTTAGTGTAGAACTCCATCAAATTCCACTATTATGTGACAACACAAGTGCAATAAACATTTCCAAGAATCCAATCATGCATTCCAGGACAAAGCATATTGAAATAAGGTATCACTTCATCAGAGATCATGTACAGAAAGGAAAGTTGAATTTGTTGCTAGTAAGAATCAATTGGCTGATATCTTTACTAAACCTTTGGATAGGGAGAGATTCTTTACATTGAGAAATATGCTTGGAATTTTGGATGAATCAAGTTTATGCTAAGTGACATTTCCATGATTATTTTCATTATGAATTGAACTAGACATTGCATGATTAAAATAGCAACTCAATTTGATGAAAAGAACACTTGTTGAATGCTGCATAAAATCCATGTTGATGAATAAAAGATGATATAATCGATTACAATGTGTTCTTAATCGATTATTTGATCATACTGTGTTATTCTAAAAAGGAGTCAAAGCTATTGTAATCGATTACATCATCGGGATAATCGATTATTTTCACTTCGTATTCCAGAAAAATCATGTCAGCTCTGGAATAATCAATTAAATAGATAATTAATCGATCACATGAAGCCTGTAGGCTTTTTCAAATTTCTGGAACTTCCTGGAATAATCGATTACCACAACAGAATAATCGATTATTCTGCCTCAGCTGGTCTGAAAATTCTACCTCACTTTGTCTTAATCAATTAAAACAAGTTATAATCGATTACACTTCATCTTCAACAATCCACTTGCTCTGACATAATCGATTACATCAAATGGTAATTGATTACATCATTACTGAACTTTGATTTTCAAACTAAAATAATCGATTACACTATCGAAATAATCGATTATTTCTGCAGTTACTGCAAAAATCTGACAGTTTTCAAAATCACCCAACTGCCATTAAGCACGATTTGCTATAATCAAAGCCATTATGGACGTGATTAAAATCATAACAGCTATCTTTTCAAATTCTAAACTGCCCACTAATCATAAGTTGCCTATAAATTGAAGCTTTGTGACATTGGTACCTCAACCAACACACTCTGTTTTCTCATCTTCTCTTAAACTCTTTAATTCCCAGTTTCTATCTTGATCCTTTGTATTTTCTATTCATTTTCCTTGTACCCTTATAATGTCTACATCCAAAAGAGTCAAGAAATTCAAAAGGAAAGTTGATGCTCAGCCGTCTAATCCTGTAGTTCATAGGCTTGACCATTGGTTCACAAATGAAGCGGATAGGATGAACTACATGCAGTTTAACGCCACCAAACTTCTGTGTCCACCTAAATACCTAAATCCTGCTTGGTTCACTCAAGAAGGTTTTAACTTTCCTCACCTTCTAGAGCAACAAGGCTTAACCAAATTTGTTCAAATGAAAGGGACATTTTACCCTGATTTGGTTAAGGTCTTTTACACTTGTTCCAAAATCACCATGCACGGAACTATCCTCACTCAATTAAATGGTGTTGCCATGGAGATTACACCAGAGATATGGCACGAAGTAGCTGGTATCACCTTTGATGGTGAACGTAGATTCAAAGAAAAAGCTGAGGGCTATAACAAAATGGAGACTTGTAGGAGCATGCTTATTGATCCTCATATGAATGCGAGATTAAGGTTAAGCACATGCCCTATGACGCATGAGGACAGATTGCTACACTACATCATTACCTACATTCTTACTCCACGGACCTCCAATCATGCTCAAGCTACGGACAATGATCTTCAAGTGGTGTATGGACTGAAGAAGGGAATAAAGCTTAATTGGATCATGATCATTCAAGAAGTTATGCAGAAATTCAAGAGGCTAGTAAGCTACCATTTTCCTTATGCTGTTTTGGTATCTCGATTCATTGACTATTTTCAAGTTGATGTTTGAAATGAAGTCATGGATGACACCAATGCTAGCAATAGTCAAATTAAGGAAAAGCATTTTACAAAGCTTGGTATGGTTAAAACACCCTATGGCTAGCATATGGCTGGACAGTCTGTGCCTTTAAATGAGGAAGAAGGAAATCAATTGGGTGAAGCTGAAGAAGCTCAAGAAGAACCCGCACCGTCTGAACCGCATTACTCACCTTTTGAATCTCTAATGATTCAGAAAATGGACGCTTTGTTTTCACTCTATCATGAACAAAGGGATGAAGTGAATACATCCCTTGAAGAACTCAAAACTAGGATGAAAAACATATAGGACAAGATTTTTAGGGATGAATCCAGGATGGATTGAACATTGTATTAGTTGTTCTATGTTTGTTTTAGTTTGTTTTAATATGTTCTAGTCTGTTTTGCTTGTTTTGTTATGTTTCTATTATGTTTATTTCCATTTTTGTTCTGGTTGTATTTCCCTTGACAAAAATTAATGAAAGCATTTCCTTTTTCAATTCTTTTCTATCCCTGTCCTTTTTATTTGATATGCCAAATAGGGGGAGTATTATATGGAATTGAATTGATAAATAAATGGATGATGATAAATTTGATAATTAGATGAATTGACAAAAAGGAATATACTATGTTATGATGATAAAAGAAATGTAATCCTTAAGTTAGGGGGAGTAGGAGTAAAAGAATGAATTGTTTGTTATGAATGATTAATGAATTGATTATATGAATCATGAGATTATGTAAAAACATCAAGTTTAGATTTAACACTTGATCTTTGCAAGTGCTGAGAAAATTTTCAGGTTAACAATTTCTTCCTAAGTAGCATGTTTCATCAATTGAGTATTTGGCATGCTCAAATCAAAAAGGGGGAGATTGTTAGGAATGAAGAAGATCATGAAGAATCAAGTTAAGGAACATTACAAGTTTTGATTTTACATGCCCACTCAAATTGATGGCATATGTATTTGTTTAAGCTTGGTTCAAGAAGTTAAAGCCTTTATTCCTCACTTAGATTGATCAACTCATGCATTCATTCATTCATTAAATCATGATTAAGTCATATGATATTAGTAATCATTTGGTATGACATAAAGGCAATAAGGTTTTCATAAAAACTATTTTTCGTTATTTTAATCGATTACCAATATGATATAATTGATTAAATGCATATAGACAGAACTGCATATTGTCTTATGAACACTTTAATCGATTACCAATACTTCGTAATCGATTAAATTAGTCTGACTATGTTAGAGTTGTTCTGTGATAATCGATTACTTCATGAAATAATCGATTATCTGAATCTCTGCATAATTTACAGAAGCATTTTATCTGGTTTTAATCGATTACCAGATTGTTGTAATCGATTAAATAAGAATTGTTGATTTTTTCATACTTCCTGTGATAATCGATTATTTGAGACATTAATCGATTACATTAGTGTATCAAAAAATCCTGACCTCCTGGAATAATCAATTACAAGAAGGGATAATCGATTATTTATTCTTGAGATTTTTTCCAGATTTCTGATGAACACTTTAATCGATTATTTTAGAATTTTAATCGATTACTTGAGTTAAAATAATCGATTACACTTACGGAATAATCGATTACAAGTAGTTAATTCTGTTTTTTTTTATAAATAGAAGGAGTTCATTATGTTTTCTAAGATTCTATGTTTTTGAACAAGCCTTGTGAAAATCACTTTCTGAGAGTTCTAAATTCACCAAGGCACAATAGAAACAAAAATTCAAAATAGATTCAAGAATCATGGAGATTTTCATTTGTTGAGTCATGTACTCCATGTGAAATTTGTGTTCAAGCATTTTGGTCAAAAGATTTCATCAAGAAAGATCATGGCATTCATTCTCAGTCTAGTTTGATCATTTAGTTTCATTCATTGCACTGAGCAAATTGAGGTGATATCTTTCTTGAATCAATTGCTTGATTGTTTTGATTAAAATTGTTTGTTTTGTTGTTTGTTCATATAACAAATTGTGATCTTTAAAGCTTTGCTAGATAGGTTTCTAATGGTTAGAACAGAAAGGGGATCTCTAGTTCTTAGTTCTTTTGAAAAGTCTATAAGTTTAGATTTTGAATTTTACCTAGGGAGGGTAAGAGAGATCTTTGTAAGCTTGTAAAGATATTATATTTGTTATAGTGGAAACTCTAATCAAGGATGATTAGAAGTAAAACTGGATGTAGCCTCCGGGGTTGAGAGGTGAACCAGTATAAATGTTGTGTGTGATTGTATATTTCTGTTCATATTCATATTGTTCTTAAAGTTTTATTTTGTTCATATCACAAGAGTGGTTATTGCTCAAGAGTGGTTTGATTGAGACAAATGTTGATTTTAAAAGTTTGTTTCTTAATTGGTTTAAGATACGATCCTTCTTTCAAAGACTTCCGCTGTGGTAAAAATTTGTTTTAAACTGTTCATTGTATTTTCACTTTGTAAATTGAAAGAAGAAAATGAAAAGCTTCTTTCAAATTACAAGGCTAATGGGTGTACATGTCCTTCTTCCTCCTCTAAGATTGAAAAATGCAAATTATTACAAGAAGAGTTTGATGATTTCAAAAGAAGTTCAGGAGAAAAGTACATGTTACTTCTTTCTGAAAATAGCTACTTGATTGATCTTTTGAAAAAGTTCTATAGAGGAAAATGCAACTTAGCTAAAATACTAAGTGTGCAAAAATATGTCGGAGATACTTCTGGATTGGGTTACAAACAAGGTTTAAGACGTTTTGGAAAAACTGTATTTGTACTACCAAAATAGAAGAATCAAAGGAGTTTTTATAATTCAAAGTTTAATCAAAATACTTACTTTGAAAAATCATCAAAAGCTCTAACTTGTAACTATTGCATGAAGATAGGGCATACATCTTAGAAGTGTTTTGCTAGAAAATATTATGTACCAAATGGAGAATGCATTTGGGTGTCAAAGAAAAAAGAAAATAGCTAACCCTTATGGACCCAACCTCAATTGGGTACCTTTCTTTGCCACTTGATTTGAATTCTGTAGGTGTGTCTTAGAGCAAAATCATCAATATGGTATCTTGATAGCGGATGCTCTAGACACACGACGGGTGACATATCCACGCTAACAAATGTCAAACTAAAGGATGGAGGATTTGTCACTTATGGTGATAATAACAAAGGCAAAATAATTGGAGAAGGAAACATAGGAGATAGCATTAGAACCATGATCAGAAATGTTTTATATGTTGAAAGATTAAAACATAACCTTCTAAGCATAAGTCAATTATGTGATAAAGGATTCAATGTCTCCTTCAACAATAATTGTTGTTTGATACATGATAGCCAAAATGGTGAGGTAATACATGTTCGGAAGAGAAAAGGTAACATTTATGTACTTTCAATTGAGCATGCATTTATTCACAATACAAATTGCCTAATCAGTAAAAAAACTAATGATACTTGGTTATGGCATAGAAAAGGAAGTCACTTGAACATGCATCATATGAATAAGCTCATTAGAAAAGACTTAGTGATGGGCTTACCTAAGCTCAAGTTTGAGAAGGATAAAATATGTGATGCTTGTTAAAAGGGGAAACAAACAAAGAATTGTTTTCAAAGCAAAAATGTAGTTTCAACTACTAAACCCCTTGAGCTTTTGCATATAGATTTATTTGGTCCTTCAAGAACAATGATCCTAGGAGGTAACTACTATGGTCTTGTCATTGTTGATGATTTCTCTAGATATGCATGGACTTTGTTCATAAGAACCAAGAATGAAGCATTCACAGCATTTAGGAAATTAGCCAAGACTATTCAAAATGAAAAAGCTTGCAACATTGTTTCAATAAGAAGTGATCATGGTGGTGAATTCCAAAATGAAAACTTTGAAAAGTTCTATGAAGAATATGGAATAAACCACAATTTTTCTGCTCCTAAAACACCTCAACAAAATGGTGTTGTGGAAAGGAAAAATAGATCCCTTGAAGAGGGTGTTAGAACTCTTCTTAATGAAACAAATTTGCTAAAACATTTTTGGGCTGATGCAGTGAACACCATTTGCTACACTTTGAATAGACTTCTTATAAGGCCTCTTTTGAAGAAAACACCTTATGAGCTATACAAATGAAGGAAGCCAAACATTTCACATTTAAGAGCATTTGGTTGCAAATGTTTTGTTTTAAATAATGGCAAAGAATCTCTTGGCAAATTTGATGCAAAAGCTGATGAAGGTATTTTCCTTGGTTATTCTTTACAAAGTAAAACTTATAGAATCTTCAATAAAAGAACATTATGTGTAGAAGAATCAGTGCATGTAATATGTGATATGTCTAACACCTTGAAGGAGGAAAAAGTATGTGATGATGATGCAGGAAAATTGGAAGATGTTATGCAGTTTAATGAAAAGATAAAGCTTGATTCAAATGACAATGTGGAACATTCAACACCCATTCAAGAGCAAAAGGATTGGAGAACCACTAAAGATCTTTCTCTTGACAATATCATAGGGGAAGTATCAAAGGGAGTCTCTACTAGATCCTCTGTAAGAAATCTTTGTTGTTCAATGGCATTTGTTTCATAAATTGAACCAAAAAACATTGACCAAGCTTTACTTGATGAACATTGGGTGATGACCATGCATGAAGAATTAAATCAATTTAAGAAAAGTGAAGTATAGGAATTAGTTCCTAGAGCTTCTTCTCATAAACCTATTGGCACCAAGTGGGTTTTTAGAAACAAACTTGATGAAAATGGTATCATCACAAGGAACAAGGCCAGATCAGTTGCTAAAGGATACAACCAAGAGGAAGGCATTGATTATGATGAAACATATGCTCCAATTGCAAGATTGGAGGCCATTAGGTTGCTACTTGCTTATGCATGCTTAATGAGTTTTAAATTGTTTCAAATGGATGTTAAAAGTGTTCTTTTAAATGGATACATTGATAAGGAAATCTATGTTGATCAACCTCCTGGATTCATTGATTTTAAACATCCAATCATGTTTTCAAATTAAGAAAAGCATTATATGGTTTGAAACAAGCTCCAAGGTCTTGGTATGAAAGGTTGAGCAAATTTCTGATTGATCGATCTTTCATAAGAGGACAAGTGGATAAAACCTTGTTCATCAAGAAAAGAGGCAATGGTATTTTGATTGTTCAAATTTATGTAGATGATATAATATTTGGTTCATCTAATCAGTCTATGTGCAAGGAATTCTCTATCTATGCAGAGTGAATTTGAGATGTCTATGATGGGAGAATTGACATTCTTTCTTGGACTTCAAGTGAAGCAATTGAAGAATGAAACATTTCTCAGTCAATCAAAATATTGCTTGGAAATGATTAAGAAATTTGAAATGGAAAAATGCAAAGATGTTGCAACTCCTATGGCCACATCAACATATCTTGACTTAGATGAAAGAGGAAAAAGTGTTGATGAGTCAAAGTACAGAGGAATGATTGGATCCTTGTTATACTTAATTGTAAGTAGATCGGATATAATGCTAAGTGTTTGCTTATGTGCAAGATATCAAGCAAATCCAAAGGAATCTCATCTTACTGCAGTAAAAAGGATACTCAAATATCTCAAATCCACACCAAAAGTTGGATTATGGTATCCTAAAGGTACATCAATAAGCATAATTGGATATTTTGATTCAAATTTTGCAGGATGCAAATTGGATAGAAAAAGCACTAGTGGAGCATGTCACTTATTGGGAAGTTCACTGATTTCTTGGCATTGCAAGAAACAATCATGTGTAGCCCTTTCCACTGCTGAAGCTGAATACATTTCTGCTGGAAGGTGTTGTGCACAAAGTCTATGGTTGAAGCAACAACTACAAGACTTTGGTGTTGAACTACATGAAATTCCCCTGCTGTGTGACAACACAAGTGCTATCAACATCTCCAAAAATTCTATTATGCACTCAAGGACCAAACACATTGAAATTAGACATCACTTTATCAGAGATCACATTCAAAAGGGTAATATCAAAATTGAGTTTGTTGAAACTGAAAATTAATTAGCTAATATTTTTACCAAACCCTTGGCAAGAGATAGATTCTATTCACTTAGAAACATTCTAGGAATTCTAGATGAATTTAATGTGTGTTAGCATGCTGTTTATGTGATAATCTACATGAAAATGAACATTATACTTGTCATTCTTTACAAAAGCATTCAATTTGAAATTTGTTGCATATTCACTGTTCATTCTAATAAATTATTTGTTTTAATCGATTAAGCCATGGAATAATCGATTAAATTGGCTCTTGCAGGAGTTTAGATTGAATTTTGTACTCATGTAATCGATTATATAAGTGACTTAATCGATTATTCTTCATATTTTTTAAACTCAACGTTCACATGAATAATCGATTACGGCATCGAATTAATCGATTACACAAGTTGAAAAATCATCTAAAAATTCATTTTTCTCTGGAATAATCGATTACCACAGTTCGTAATCAATTACACTTCATCTTCCTGCATTAAACTTCACTGGTTTAATTGATTACACCTCGGGTTAATCGATTACAGCTTATACGAAACATGTCTTTGCTTAAGAAATAATCGATTACTTAAGTTCGTAATCGATTATTCATGGAGTTACTACAAAATCTTAAAGATTTTTTGGGATTTGTAACTGTCCAACTGCCACCTAATTTGAAAATTTGAATTATCTAAGCCTTTATGGTAGTGGGTAAATTCGAAATGCCAGTTATGCTTCCAAATTTCAAACTTTGGAGCCCAAATTCATCTATAAATACAAGCCTTAAGCTTGAGACAAATCACACCTCTCAACCCTTGCAATTCCTCTTTGCTTCTCTTCTTAGAGCCCAGTTTTTGTGCTTCTTATTTCTTTTAATCCTCACACTCACCATGTCTGCTTCCAAAAGAACTAAAACTTCTAAAAGGAAGGCTGCTGAAACTTCCAACCCTGTTGTGAGTAGGCTAGATCATTGGTTCCCAGCTGAGCGTGATAAGATTAAGTACCTACAATTCAATGCTACAAAGCTTATCTACCCTCCTAAACACCTTGACCTTGCTTGGTTCACCAAAGAAGGCTTTCATTTCCCTGCTTTGATTGAAAAGGTTTGTTGACATGAAGGGTACCTTTTACCCTGAACTTGTGAAGGTGTTTTACACCTGTGCCAAAGCCTCCATGCATGGAACTATTCTATCTCAAGTCAATGGGTGGTGATGGAAATCACTCCTGAGGTCTGGCAAGAAGTTGCTGGAATTTCCTTTGTTGTTGAAAGGAAATTTCAGGAAGAAGTTGAAGGTTACAACAGAGTTGAAACCTATAGAGGTATGATGCTTGATCCTCATATGAGACTGAAATTGAGTCTGAGCACTGGTCCTATGACTCATGAGGATAGACTTCTTCACTATAGTAAACCATGCTGAAATCAAAGAGATTGGTGAACTATCCCTTTCCTTATGCTTTCCTTGTGTCTAGATTCATTGATTATTTCAACATTGATGTCTTCAATGAAGTGGTTGACAATACCAATTCAAGCAACAACCTCATCAAGGAGAAGCACCTCAACAAACTTGGAATGCTGAAGACTCCTTATGACTGGTAGATGGCTGGACAAATGATGGAGTGCTTTTAGTTAAATATTTTTCTATCCTTCTTAGCTTATTTGACTTCTCTTGGATTTTTTTTTCCTGTTCTAATTCAGTTTTTGTCTTAGGCAAGTAAGTGGGCTTAATTGCTAATTGTAGCGCATTTTCGGATTTTATGCTCACTTGACCTATCTTCCTTGTATAGGACCTACAGATCTCTAAGGAACTCTGAATGGAGCATTCTAGTAGTCCCTGAAAAGATAACAAAAAGATCTACAAGTTTGTCAGAAATAAGCCGAGGCTAATTCTACCATTTGGAGGGTCATTTTGGACTTCGAAGTCAGAATTACTGCACTTTATTTTGGGCTGCGAGTTTGATTTTTATTGTTGTAAATAGTAAATAATTAGAATTGATGGGTTTGTTCATGGCCCATTCTTTCCTTCAAAATTAGTCACTTTATATTAGTGACATTGGAGAAACTTAACACTTTACATTTTTATTAGCAAAAACAGTTTTTACATTTCTCTTTTTAAGTTTCTAGAATCAAAACCCTTGCTCTTATTTTCTCTCAACTGTTCTTCCTTGTTCTTCATTTTCGTTTTGCTATTCTTCCATTTTTGTTTTGTTGTTCTTCCATTTTCGTGCAATTATTTCATGGGGCTTTCATTGATGATGATCATGGAAGGCTAAATATTCAATCAATCCAAGGATCCAACCCAAGTAAAAGGAGAATTTGAGTCCTGGTTTAGTATTTAGAATTCTGTTTGAATGTTCACTTTCTTCTTCAATTGCTATTATGTTTTCATTATTATGAATGTGTTTAAGATTGAAAGTGGATTAGGTTATTGATTCATTTCCTAATTTCGAATATTAATCACAGATTAATTGGATGATATTTCAGTTAGGGTTGTGGTTTCAATTAATTTAGGGGTTAAATCGATTGAACTGCTTCTAATGAGATTGAACGAACTTTCATAATAGGATAAATTTCTGAGAACGATGATGATTCGAATAGCTTGGTGTGGTGAATTGGATTGATGCTTTTAATCTGTTTCACATTACCTCTTTTCAATTCTGTTAGTTTCTGCGTTGTTCTTTAATCTTAGTTTACGTTTTTGCAAGTTTTACTTAACGCATATAAACTGTTCGATAAAAATCCCCCTTACTGTTATTAGTGAGTTGAAGTTAGAACCATATTGATAGTGTCTCTGAGTCGACTTAGGTTAATCCTGTGCTACAGAATTAGCGTAGTTAAATTGTTTTGGAGCGCTACGGCTAACGCTTATCAAAATTGGCGTTGTTGCCGGGGACACGGTTCATTGTGTGCTAGCTTTAATTCAGTGTAATTAGTTCATAGTAGTAGTAATATAAAAAAAAAGTTACAATTACTGCATATTTACATTTTGCTGCACAACCGCACTTTATTACATGACCACATGATTATTCTTGCTCATTACGAAGTGTGGATGATGTAGTTTCATGTGTGCTGTCAAAAAATAGAGAAAAACAAAGGAAAAACAGGGAAAAAGTAGAGTAGTAGTAGGGAGATAATTAGTATAGTGTAGTTGTTTTTGTAGTGGCATTTTACTGTTCAAAAGTTTTCAGACTTGTGCAGTTTTGAGTTGCGATTTGTTTCCCAAGGTTTACCTCCCATTTTAAACAAAAGCATCCCCATAAGGGTTGGGTGTGGGTTCAAATTGGCAAATTTGACCTCTAAGTAGGAGTTTTGGACAAGTTTTTAAAATTGTCGCAGGGGCATTATGATAATTTCACAGCAAACATCTCAGAAGGGGCTGAAATTTTGCCAGAATGTGCAAAAAATTCATACATCAAGGTGAAGCAGGGGTCCAAATCGCGAAATTCCATCGTTTAGGTCACTTTTGAGGCGATTTCCTAATTTCATGATTTTTAAAAATCACCAAAAAAATCACAAAAATCAATCATGATTTTTAGACATTCACTGTTATTTTTTAAAATTTTTTCAAAAAATTTTAGGGCAGTTTTCCAATTTTTCTTTTTCATTTCAGCATATATAGTAAGTAGTGTCCTGGTAGAATAGATGTTTGATATTTCTGTGTTGTCTGTGTTTATTGTTCCTTATGAGTTGAACTATGTATGACTAGGTCCACATCAAGTGAATTACATTCATATGATCCTGAGATAGATAGGACATTTCACAGATTAAACAGACATAATAGTAGTTTAGATGACTTTGATAGTGTAGTTTTAGACAGTAGCATAGTGTCTTCCCGCTTTGATTTTGAATTTACTTCTAACCCTTCTACTTCTAAACATTTTGATATAATGGATGATAACAACCTAACTCTTAAGGAGTTGGCTACACCTGATGTTATTTACCAACCTTCGTGTATTCAATATCCTGAGACTGAGGTCAGTTATGAGCTATAATCTGGATTGATCCATTTGCTTCCAAAGTTTCATGGTCTAGCAGGTGAAGATCCACACAAGCATCTTAAGGAGTTTCATGTAGTGTGTTCCACCATGTGACCACATGACATTCATGAGGATTATGTCAAGATGAAGGCATTTCCATTTTCACTGGATGGTGTGGTGTTGTGAATAATCGCACGATACGGCAAGTGCACCGGTCGTTTACAAGTAATAAAGTGGGTAAGTAGAGTATCGTTCTCCACAGGGATTGGGGTGAAATTCACAGTAATTATAAGTCTAAGTGATTGGAAAGAAAACAGAAAATAAAGAAGAATTGTTTGAATTGATTGGAGTTTGAATAAAACAGAAATTAAATAAGTGCAGTAAAATAATAATAAGAATATTACCAATGGAAGAAACAATTGTGGTCAGGCACAATCCCCTTTGATTCCTACCTCTTTCACTTGACTGATTTAGTGGTTTAAGTACACAAATAATAAATCTCTCCTAGATTCGTAAATCCTAGATAACTAGCGAATTAACCCTTTAATTCGATCGAGAATCCTAAGCCCTTAGCGATTCTGTCAAACTAAGCATTAAGAGAATATATCATAAGGGGTTCCGAATTCTTTTGCTCGGAGAATAAATCTTTCCTACTCTAGTTAATCCCTAATTCCTTAGTGAATTAACCCTTTAACCCAAATCAAAGACCCAATTCCTTGGTGAAATCTATCAAGTTAAGCATATAAAGACTATATTATAAAATTCCGCAGTCACGCATCCCTATCCCTAGGTAATAAACAACTGTTATTTTACTAAGGTCAGAAATTAGAATCCCAACGTCCCCATTGCGAATCCTAATCCTCAATACCTAAATAGAATGGCCAATTCTAAATAAGAATGAAACAATAAAGCACAGAGTAACATAAAACAATAAGAATTCTCATTAAATACCAGTCAAGCTACAGAGGAGATTACATCAGTTCATGGCCTTCCCACAATACAAGGTTTAGCCTGCTATAGGCCTCAAAGAAACCAAAGCTGTCAAATAACACATGATTCTGCAGTGACCTAGCCTTGATTCTTGACTTCCAAGGGTTTAGAATGATAGAAAGAAGTGTAGAGAGGTGTGGAATGGTGTCTAATTCCGCCCTTTCCTTCAGTCCCAAGGCCTTTATTTATAGATAGATTTAATTCAGGTAACAAAGCCTAATTCCTGTGCAAATTTCGAAGTCAATCTTTTTAAATCAGGAAACAGCGCATTTATGGTGTGGCTGGCACGGTCTGTGGCGCGGATCGCACCACAGATTCGAATACATGGCGCTGATAGCGTGGGATCCGCGCGGATCGCGCGGTGACTTTGATTAATTGGCGCTGGTAGCGCGACTTCCACGCTAACCGCGTGGCTTCTTCGAGACTGGATTCTGATTTTAGCATGTGGCGCGGATCACGCGGCTTCTGGCGCGGGTCGCGCGGAACCTCAGATTTTCTTTTCTTCATCTTTTGCTTTGATTCTCCTCTTTTAAGCCCTGAAATGCATAAATGGTGATAAAATGAGATTAAATTAAATATAATAATAAACTAACTAATTTTATTCTAATTCCTAACTTATTTATCTAAATTATAACCTAAAACTAGCCTAAAACTAAGATGTGTTTGCAACACATCATGTGGCCAAGGACTGGTTGTACCTTCAACCAGATACCATCAACACTTGGACATATATGAAGAGAAGATTTCTGGAGAAATTCTTCCCAGCATCCAGAACAACATCCATCCAGAAAGAGATTTGTGGTATAAGACAACTAGTTGGGGAGACATTGTATGAGTACTGGGAGATATTCAACAAGTTGTGTGCTACATGCCATCATCATCAAATCAGTGAGCAATTATTAATTCAGTATTTTTATGAAGGTTTGATGTTGATGCATAGGAGTATGATAGATGCAGCTAGTGGAGGCGCTTTGATGGACAAGACCCCTCTTGCTGCAAGGCAATTGATTTCTAACAGGGCAGTCAACTATCAACAATTTGGCACTAGAGTTGTTGCAACATCCAAGGTTGCAAATGAAGTTTTTGTTTCTATGGTTGCTGATAACCAGAGGTTAGAGAACAAATTGATAGAGTTGACATCCCTTGTGAGGCGGCTTGCTATTGGTCAATAACAGAATGTGATGGCAGCCAATCAACCAAGGCTCTGTGGTATCTGTTGTGCGCCTGATCATCCCACAGATGCATGCCCCACTCTCCAAAAGACAGAACAACCTGCTGAAGTTTTTGCCATACAACCTGGTTAGTCATTCAAACCTCAATAGCAGTATAATCCTTACTCCAACACTTATAATCCTGGTTGGAGAGATCATCTAAATTTGAGATATGATCTTGGTCCTCAACAATAGCAGCCCTTCAGACCTCCACAGCAGCACTTCCAGCTTGCCACCACCAAATACCAACCTCCCCCCTTCAGACAACAACCACAGTTCCAGCAAGCTGCACCTACACCTACACAACCTGTGCAGGCCACTTCTGGACCTTCTTTAGAGGACTTGATGAAGTAGATGGCTACCACCAACCTTCAATTTCAACAGAATGTTAGTGCCACCATCCAAGACCTCCAGACTCAGATTGGACAGTTAGCTACAACTGTTAACCAGATGCAGCAGCAAGGATCTAGCAACATTCCTGCACAACCAGTAATTAATCCAAAGAATGTGAATGCCATTACCTTGAGGAGTGGCAAAGAGCTTCCAGATTCAACAGTTGTTGGTGCTAAATTAGATTCTGCACCAAAGCATACTTCTCAAATTCCTCTACCTTTCCCTTCTAGATCTATTTCTAAAAAGAAAGCTGAATTTGATTTTGATTTATTTGATATTTTCAGGAAGGTGGAAGTCAACATTCCCTTATTGGAAGCCATCAAACAGATGTTGATACAAAAGAGGAATCACTTGAAGAATGAATAATGGAACAAGCTTGGTTTTGTGCTTCCAACATGCTTTGAAGCTTTGGAGATCAAGATATGATTAATGTAAAAGGAAGAAGTATTTTTTGACGATCCATGTGCATAGCATTCATATCATTCATTTAGCTAATCAAAATTAAGTTTTAATATAACAAACATTTAGTAAAATAAGCAAGTTTAATCAAAGTTTTTGGAAAAATATGTCCTTGCTGGTTTAATCGATTACTCAATAATAAGAATCGATTATTTTGTTCTTTGTGCCTTCTGGAAAATATTTCAAGAACAATGTAATCAATTACGAATCGGATTAATCGATTATTTTACCTAGAATTTCATATAAACTGATATAATGAATACTTTAATCGATTACCACCAATCAGTAATCGATTACATAGGCTAAATAGGAAATATCATCTGTCTGTCTTAATCGATTACCACAGATAGTAATCGATTACATTTTATGCCTATGATTAACATGTTTCACTGAATTAATCGATTACCAAATGTAGTAATTGATTTACATGGTACGTACTGTTTTATGAAACTCCCTGACTTAATCGATTACCAAAATTAGTAATCGATTACATAGTGTATTTCAAAAATAGGAGCTTGTTGTCTTAATCGATTACCAGACGGGATAATCGATTATTCTGTTCGTTGCTCAAACCCAGAACATTTATTGAACAGTTTAATCGATTATAATCTTGAAATAATTGATTACATATGCGAATTAATCAATTATAGGAGCGTATGTAATCGATTACTGACAGTTAGAAAGCTGTTATAAATAGAACCCATGCTCAGCTGTTTTTCTAACTTGATCAATTCGTACACTGATCATTCTAAGGCTTTCAAAAACATTCTTGTAGTGGTTTTTCTGGGTTTATTGAGTTCTTGCTTTCATCAAACACTTATGGGTTATTGAGAAATGAGTGAAGCAAGTTCCTTCTTTATCAAAGCTTAATGTAACACCCCGTAGGCCTCCGACGTGTTATCATTAATAATATCATATTAGCGCTTAAAACATAGTTTATAAAACTCAGCGGAAGCACAGAATCACTTTTCTTGATTCATTATGTATGGAATAAAACATAAATCAAACAACATACATACATGACACATATTTCATACCCCTGCTGATCCAGTTTCTCATAACATAAGCCATACAGACAGATAACTAAAAGACTTAGGCAGATAATCAAATATACAACATTTATACTCAGGAGGAAAGTCTCATATACATATCATAAATAGTTATGTACAACATATACATCACAGTTCACACCACATCATGGTGATACAAAAGAATAATAGCCCTCACAGAGGGTATACAGAACTATACAGGTATCAGGTGTACACACACCATCCCTTATCAAGGGTACAAAATATAAACCAAAACAAATCTGAGCCTTCAAGCTCCATCTACTGCTTCTCAGTCAAGCAGCCCATGTCTCTACTGGGGCCTCCTGCCCTGAGACTGCTCTCTTCCTCCAGAAGAGTCACCTGTAATCAAAATTCCCCACACGGGGAGAGATAACACATCTCAGTAAGCTCAGGGTCCATGGAGGCATCTCCTCCACCCTGGCCCACTTCCATAACACATACATCAAATATCACAAGCAATTGGCCCACTGGCCTGGCCCTCTGGCCCTCATAACAATATAAGCATAACATACAAACATGGCGGAGCTGCCTCAACGCCTATATCAGTGTGAGACCGGCACTCACACTTGTGCCATCCCATTGGGTGCTAACCCTTCGCATGGATGCACAATATATGGTGCCTCTAAGAATAGAAGGAGCTACCTCAACTTCTACTCCCCTGGTCTAAGGGAACCAATCCCCTGGGAGCTACCTCAACCATGAGCCAGCCATGCTAGGAGGAAACCATCAAATCCTAGGAAGGTCAATATCCATCTATTGGCCAACAAATCTATCACAGTCATATCACATCACAAATCAAGCACAGATGCATACATATATCATTATGAGGATGCAACTACCAATGCATGCATCATGAAATGACCACCACTCCCCTGGAGTGTGGTGTGGCACACAAGATGGGAATTCATCCTCAGGGACACTGAACTTACCTGGCAAAGTATCACTCTGCAGTTCTTTCCCTGGTCTGTGGCTCCCGCCACCAACAGTCTCAAAATCAAGCCCTAATCAAGGCATATGCAGTCTCATATCAAAACCAAGCCATCAAACATTCAATCACAGATCATAACATATCAGAATTCCCATATCCTAAGGTTCAATCAGAACAAGCCCTCACTAGGCTTCTCTCAGACCTTACAAGGTCCACCATGGCTGCATACAAAGCATCCGAGTCATCACAGACTCAATGCAGCTCATCTATCAGAGCATAATCTCACAGCAGCCTCATGGTTCAAAATCACTGGAACGGCCTAAAACTTAACCAAGGCACCCTTCCACTAGCCTCTCAGGCTCAACACAAGCATAATCAAGGCTCTGGCATGGCTCCAAAACCACAAGTGACTTATCACACAAGCCACACATACAAGCCATAGAGCCAATATTCAAAGTTATCAAAATCAAAAATTGAAAGCTAATCCTTCATCTATACTTCGCTCTAAACAAGTTTCTCTATAGGACACTGGGCTAATTCTAGCCCCAGCTCATATGGGTCACTATTCACAGAGAACCCCAAGGATCAAAATTAAACGGAGAAACTTGAGTCCCTTACCTCAATGGCGACCAAAAAGACTTCAGGACAGCTTCCTCAAGCTCTATTGTCCTTCCCAAGTTGTGGATCCTCGCCACTCTCCAGTTCTCTGAGTTTTTCCTTCAGAATCACTTCTCACTCAATTGGGGTTTTCAGAAAAGAAAATGAAGGATTATATCTTTCCAAATGGTTTCCTCAAGATTAAAGGTCTTTGGGAGGTGTTTAGGCTAAGAAACTAGGTCCTAGGAAGCTTGGAACTGCTCTAATGGAGGCTGGGGTCGTGGGAAAGAAGAAAGAGTTGAATTTCCTTCCAAAAATCGTGTTTGACCCTTATATACTCAGCCTGCCCGAGCTCTGGCGTGACCCGCGCCACCTCCCGCGCTATCCGCGCCACAATGTCGGTGATCCGGCGCCAACAGCGCCACCTGCACGCCATCAGCGTGGACTTCCCGAACCTGTGGCGCCACCAACGCCACACTTGGCGCCATCAGCGTGAAAAACCAAAGGAAATTGTGTTTCCAGGGCACTTATGCCGCTACCCGCGCGGCCCTTGGCACTACCAGCGCCAACCTCTGGGCCTACTAATGCCACTCGCGCCGTATCTACGCCATTAGCGTGAACTTGCCGAAAGTGTGGCGCTACCCGCGCCATCCTGGCGCCACTTTCCAGTGGGTCTGGCGTGATCAGCGCCAACCCTGGCGCCATCCGCGCCACACCCTTAACATGGTTTTCTGATAAATAACTTGGCACAAAAGTGAGGGTCCTTACACTTAAGGAAAGTCATATTCTAAGGTTCCAATCATTCTTATATCTGGTGAAATCATTCATATGCATATTGTTCATTGGATCATCAGGTGACTTCTTTCCTTAATCTTTGCAGTTGTATTTCTGTTTTGAATTCTGTTTTGATTTGTCTATTGTAAATGGGTTTCTTGCTTGTAATCTAGAGATAGGGTTTCTCTAGGGGATTTACTGAGTAGTGTTCTCAGTGGGTTGTCTCTAAGAATCTAATAGTATTTTAGATTTCTGAACTTTATCTAGGGTTGATAAAGAGAGGCTTTGTAATAACTTGTAAGAACTGAAATTTACAATAGTGGAACTCCATTCTAGTGTTGAGTGGAAGAAGATTGGATGTAGCTTCATAGTGTTTAAAGTGAACCAGTATAAATTCTTGTGTGTTGTTCTTATTTTACCTATTAGCCATATTTTATCTTTCTTGTTTGTGAATCCTTATCATCAACCAAATTCTTGAAGTATTACATATTTTGAGTTGAATCTTGGATTGGATAAAGGTTCTTGGTTTCAAAAGTGATAAAGATCCAAAAGGGCAAAACTCTGATTTTAATTCAAGAAAATTTTAAATTACCAATCCTAACCAATTCACCCCCCATCTTGGTTAAGTGTGAAGTGATCCCATATTTTACAACAGATTCCCAAATATTGCAAAGTTTTTGAAGGATTTATGCACTCATAAGAGGAAGTTGAAGGGAGATGAGCAAGTAAAGATGGGCAGAAATGTGTCTGCACTCACACAAGGCAAAACTGTTGATGTCATGCCACTATCCACCTTGCCACAGAAGTGCAAAGATCCTAGCACTTTCACTGTCCCATGCACCATTGGAGATATTACTTTTGCAGATGTCATGTGTGATCTTGGAGCCTCTATTAATGTCATGCCCACATCAGTTTACAGATCACTACACCTTGGTGAGATGAAACCCACTGGTGTTGTCATTCACTTGGCCAACAGGAGTGTTGTGATTCCACTTGGACTTATTGAGGACGTGTTGGTACGAGTTAATAATTTGATTTTTCCTGCTAATTTTTACATTTTGGACATGGAGAATGAGTCTTCTAATCATGGTCCCACTTTAATCTTAGGAAGAGCATTCTTGATGATAGCTATGACTAAACTTGATGTGCATGCAGGAACTCTTTCTATGGAGTTTGGTGATGACATTGTTCAGTTTAACATTTTTGAGGCTATGAGACATCTTGTAGAGGAGCATTCTATTTTTCTTCTTGATATCACTGATGTTGCAATAGATAGTGTAGATATTTCTAATTTTTCTGATTTTTCTTATTTTGATCTTGGTTCTTGTAATTGTACTTGTGATGATTCTGCTGTTGTGTGTAGTATTTGTGCGAAAATTTTCTCCGCACTTCACTCTGATTGTGTTGCAGGTACAGATACAGGTTCTGAGCCTACTATCCCACTTCCCTCAGCCCCTAGTCTTTCCTTACATTCCACTATTTAGCCACCTTCCTTAGAGCTGAAGTCACTACCTAAGCACCTCAAGTATGCATATTTAGATGATGCCCAGAAGCTTTCAGTCATCATATCTAGTAGTCTGTCAGTGGAGCATGAATAGAAGTTTATGCATGTTTTGAGAGGCCACAAAAAGGCCATTGAATGGACACTTGCTGATCTTCCTGGAATTAATCCTTCCATCTGCATGCACCGGATACTTTTGGAGGATGACTCTAGACCAGTGAGGCAACCACAGAGGAGGCTGAATCCCACTATTCTTGATGTGGTGAAGAAGGAAGTGACAAAGCTATTAGCTGCAGGGATCATCTATCCCATCTCAGATAGCACTTGGGTTTCACCTGTCCAAGTGGTTCCTAAGAAGTTGGGTCTCACAGTTGTGAAGAATCAAGATAATGAGCTGATTCCGACTAAAGTGGCCAACAGTTGGCAAGTTTGCATTGATTACAGGAGACTCAACCAGGCCACTCGCAAGGACCATTTCCATCTTCCTTTCATTGATCAAGTTTTAGAAAGGTTGGCAGGTAAATCACATTATTGCTTTCTTGATGGTTTTTCCGGTTACATGCAGATTCATATTGCACCAGAGGATCAACACAAGAACACATTCACTTGTCCATTTGGCACATTTGCTTACACCCGGATGCCTTTTGGCCTATGCAACGCACCTGGCACCTTCCAAAGGTGCATGGTAAGCATCTTTTCTGATTTATTAGAGAGTTGCATGGAGGTGTTTATGGATGATTTCACTGTTTATGGTTCCTCTTTTGATGCATGTTTGGATAGTCTCGCTAGAGTGCTTGATGATGTATTAGTACTAACCTTGTTCTTAACTTTGAGAAATGTCATTTCATGGTGCATGAGGGTATAGTCTTAGGACATTTGGTCTCTAGTAGAGGTCTTGAGATCGATAAGGCCAAAATTGATGTGATTATACCTCTTTGCCTTACCCCGCTTCTGTGCGGGAAGTACGTTCTTTTCTTGGACATGCAGGTTTTTATAGGAGATTCATTCAAGATTTCAGTAAGATTGCATTGCCATTGTCCAAGCTTCTCCAAAAAAATATAGACTTTACATTTGACCAACCTTGCAAAGAGGCATTTGAGGGATTGAGGAAGAAGCTGACTACCTCTCCCATCATGCAGCCACCAGATGGAGCTTCCCTTTGAGCTGATGTGTGATCACTACTAGAAAAATAGGATTCAACATCGGTTATTTTTTACATTCGACATCGGTTTCAAACCGATGTTGAATCAGGCGATGTTGAAAGTCTGAAACTTAACATCGGTTTTGAAAACCGATGTTAACTACATCGTACGACATCGGTTTGAAACAGAAACCCGATGTTGCTATGTTACAAACAAAAATTTATAAATGTATAAGATTACAATATAACATCGGGTTTCACCAGAAAACCGATGTTGTGTTGTATGTTAACATCGGTTTCCTTAACAAAACCGATGTTGTGTTGTAT
>PYAF01002772.1:277988-301766 GCA_007407185.1 Glycine tomentella
CATCGGTTTTCGAATGAAAACCGATGTTAACTAACAAACCTTAACATCGGTTTTGTTTAAAAATTATAAAACCGATGTTAACTAGACTAGTTAACATCTGTTTTATAATTTTTTAACAAAACCGATGTTAACAAGTCTCTATGTTAACATCGGTTTTTAAGTTTTCTAACAAAACCGATGTTAACAGGGACTTGTTAACCTCGATTTTGTTTAAAAATTTAAAAACCGATGTTAACATAGACTCGTTAACATCGATTTTGTTTAAAAATTTAAAAATCGATGTTAACATAGACTCGTTAACATCGGTTTTCTTAAAAACTTGAAAACGGATGTTAATATGAACTACTTAACATCGGTTTTGAGGTGTTTTTAACAAAACCAATGTTAACAAAGTCCATTTATTTACAAATTTGCCACCGCGTTTTCGTTAACATCGGTTTTCCCAACAACCGATGTTAAGCTAGCGATGTTAAAACCTATTTTTTTAGTAGTGGATGCCTCTAATTATGCACTTGGGGCTGTGTTGTCACAAAGAGTTGGTAAACTATCTCATGTTATTGCTTATGCTTCACACACTTTGGATGCAGCCCAAGTTAACTACACCACCACTGAGAAGGAGCTTTTGGCTATTGTTTTTGATTTAGATAAATTTAGATCTTATTGCTTTGCTCCCATATTGTTGCGAACACGGCAAGTGCACCGCTCGTTTCAAGTAATAAAGTGAGTAAGTAAAGTATCATCTCCACAGGGATTGGTATGAATTTCACAGTAATTCTAGGTCTAAGCAATTGGAAGTAAAAAGAAAGTAATTGTAAAAGAATTTGATTGTTGTGTTGAGTATTGGAGTGTTTGAAAATAAAGACAGAAAAAGAAATTAAATTGCAAAGAAGAATGAATTTGAAGTATTACCAATGGAATGAATAATTGCAGTCAGGACGCAATCCCCTCTGTTCCCTACCTCTTTCACTTAACTGGTTATCAAGTTTGATTACTCAAATGATATATCTCTCCAAATTTAGTTAATCCTAATTCCTTAGCGATCCCTATCAAGCTAAGCATTAAAAAGAATATATCATAAGGTTTGCTTGTTTTTGATTGTTCAGAGAATAAATCTTTTCTAGTTTAGTTAACCCCTAATCCCTTAGCGAATTAACCCTTTAACCTGAATCGAAAATCTAATCCCTTAGTGAATTCTATCAAGTTAAGCATTTCAAAGAATATATTGTAAAATTCTGCAGTCATGCATCCCTATCCCTAGGCAATGAACAACTGTTATTCTAATCAGGTTAGAAATTAGAATCCCAACATCCCTATTGCGAATCCTAACTCTCAGCACTTAATTAGAGTGATCAATTCCAAATAAGAATAAAACCAATAAGAACATAATAGAATAAAACAATCGAAACATTCTCATTCAATACCAGTCAAGTTACAGAGGAGTTCACATCGGTTTTTGGCCTAGCCACAATACAGAGTTTAGCCTGACATAGGCTTCAAAGACACCAAAGCTGTCAAATAAAACATTATTCTGCAGTGACCTAGCTTTGATGAATGAATTCTAATGAGAAGAAGAGTGTAATGGAATGTGTGGAGGTGTCCAATGGTGTAGAGTATATCTTTCTTCAGTCCAGAAGCCTTTCTTTTATAGATTGGTTTAATTATAGTAACAAAGCCCATGTTTTCATGCAATTTCGAACCATATCTTTTTAAATAAGGCAACAACGTCTCCGCCGCGCTGATGGCACGAGACCCGCGCTGATGGCGCGGCTAGTTCGAAATAATGGCGCTGATAGCGCAGAAGTCCGAGCTGATCGCGCGGCTAGCATGAATCAAAACTATCTCCAGGCCCTGTGGCGTGAGTCGCACGAGAATTGGCGCGGTTCGCACGAGGCATTCGAATAGATGGCGCGAATAGCGTGCAATTCCACACTGATAGCGTGGATACTTCGAGTTGAAAGGCTCTCTTGAGCAGTTGGCGCGGGTCGCGCGGGTCCTGGCGCGGTTCTCGCGGGACCTTCATCTTGGTTTTCTTCTTTCTTTGCTTGATCCTCCTTTTTTTGACCCTGAAATCATAACTTTGGTAATAAAATGAGATATAATTAAATATAAATAACAAACTAACTTATTCTAACCTAATTCCTAATGATTTAATTGAAATATAACCTAAAACCAGCCTAAAACTAAGATGTGTTAGCAACACATCACATATCATTGTCTTTATTGACCATGCAGCTTTGAAATACCTGTTGAAGAAGCCTAATGTTAAACCTAGATTGATCAGGTGGATGCTTCTTCTTCAGGAATTTGACATTGAGATTAAGGACAGAAGTGATGCAGAAAATTTGGTTGCTGATCACTTGAGCAGGATTAAGAGACCTCTTGAGTTCTTTCCCATTCGTGATAATTTTCCTAATGAGCATTTGCTGCATTTGCATTCATCGCATGTCACACCTTCATTTGCTGACATTATTAATTTCCTTATTGCATCTGTTGTTCCACCTTATGCATCTAGGTCCCAAATAGATAAACTTAAGAGTGATGCTAAATATTATGTTTGGGATGATCCTTACTTATGGAGGTTCGGTAGTGACCAAGTGATCCGAAGGTGTGTGCCTGATCATGAAATTCAGTCTATTCTTCAGTTTTGTCATGGCACACCTACCGGAGGTCATTTTGGTCCTCAAAGGAGCGCTAGGAAAGTATTAGACTGTGGGTTCTTTTGGCCCACCTTGTTTAGAGATGCTCATTACTTTATCACCACTTGTGAGTAGTGTCAAAGAGCATGAGGTACAATTACACATAAACATGAGATGCCTCAGCAACCCATTATTTTTTGTGAGATTTTTTATGTCTGGGGTATTGATTTTATGGGTCCAATTACACATAAACATGAGATGCCTCAGCAACCCATTATTTTTTGTGAGATTTTTTATGTCTGGGGTATTGATTTTATGGGTCCATTTCCTGTTTCTCATGGTTTTTCATATATTTTTCTTGCTGTTGATTATGTTTCTAGGTGGGTTAAGGCTAAGGCCACCAGAACTAATGATTCTAAAATTGTTGTGGATTTTGTGAGATCCAACATTTTTTGCAGGTTTGGTGTGCCTAGAGCCATTATCAATGACCAGGGGAGCCATTTCTGTAATCAGTCATTGGCATCCTTGCTTCAGAAGTATGGGGTTGTGCATAGAGTTGCTACAGCTTATCATCCTCAAACTAATGGGCAAGCAGAGGTTTTTAACATAGAGATCAAGCAAGTGTTACAGAAGGTGGTGCAACCAAACATGAAAGATTAGAGCAAGCTCCTTGAGGATGCTTTATGGGCTCATAGGACTGCTTATCGCACACCTTTGGGGATGTCTCCCTATAGGGTGGTTTTTGGTAAGGCATGCCACCTTCCAGTGGAGATTGAGCATCGTGCTTATTGGGTGGTGAAGAGTTGTAACATGGCATTTGATGAAGCAGGTATGCAAAGGAAGCTTCAGCTGCAAGAGCTTGAGGAGATTCGTTTAGAAGCCTATGAGAACTCCAAGATTTACAAGAAGAGAGGGAAGAAATTCCATGACTCTAGGATTCTTAGAAAGGAGTTCCATAGTGGCCAAAAAGTGTTATTGTTTAACTCTCGCCTTAAGCTTATTTCTGGTAAACTTCGATCTAGATGGGATGGACCTGTTGTTATTACTAATTATTTCCCCATGGTGCAGTTGAGATTAAAATGAAGTTATCGACAAAGTCTTCAAGGTCAATGGTCACCAACTCAAAGCATTTCATGAGAGCCCTCAAGTGGAGGAGGAGCTTGTGGAGGACATCTCTTTGGTCCTGCCAATTTTGTGTGAAGATGTGTCTTGAATGACATTTTGGGAGTTTCAGTTTCGCTTCTTTTATTTGTTGTCTCTTTGTTTGCATTTCTTTGCATGCTTACATTGAGGACAATGTGCATTTAAAGTGGGGGGGTGAAGGATCCTAAAAGTCTGTTTCTCTGGTTATTTTCTGTTTTCCATTTTTTGTTTACGTTTTATTTCTGTCTGTTTTTCATTGGCTGTTGGTTTTTGTCTTCTGTTTATCTGTCTGTCTGTATTTTGTTTGTTTTAGTTTTTCAGTCTGTATATTTTTGTTGTCTATTTCTATTTGTTGTTTCTGTTTTGTTGTTGTTTTTATTGAAATTAGGCACTTTTTCATGTTTTTCATAGGATTTCTAACATGTATAAATTGTGAGAAATGTTAAAAAGTTGGTTGGATTGAGAGGTTTCATACTTGATGTGAATCATTGTTGCAATTGTTGAAGTGATAAGTAGGCTTGAGAAATAGAATTTAAGATGAACCATGTGTGATAGAATTATGCCTTGTGAGTTTTTTAGCCTTTGTTGATATGTTCTTTCATGTGTGATTTCACCCTTGTGCTAGATTACTCTATGTTTTGCCTTGCCTCTTTTGACATTCCTTGTTGCACATGCTTTGATTAAGATGATTTAGACCTTCTTTCTTTTAGCCACTAGCCAAATAAACCTATTCTTATGTTGATATCCATTGTCACCCTCTTTGAGCCTTTAGCCTTTTCTTTCTTGTATAGCTGATTAAAAACTAAAAAAATGGAAAACCATGTTATCCTGACTATATGGAGGAAAGGGGCTTTGGAATTGTTTTGAGAGTGGGCTTCAAGCAAGTGTGGGGTATTTTTTTATATGAAAGAAAAAGAAAAGAAATGAAAAGAAAGAGTTTTAAAAAGCAAAAGTTCAAAAAAATTGTATATAAAAAAAAAATATATATATATATATATATACAAAAAAGCAAAGAAAAAAAAATATGCAATAAAAGTTGTTATGGTTCATTTTCATCCTTGTAAATTCTTTTAAATTTCATCTTATTGTTTCTACCCTTCTTTTATCTTGTTGGCTTGCTCCCCATTGCCCCTCTTTTCTTTAAGTTTTAACCTAAATATCATTTTCTTATCCACCTTTACCTAAGCCATTCATTACAAGTTAATAAAGTCCTTTTGATCTTTTGATGCATGTGTATTTCAAGTTGAATGAATGAGAGGTTTGTCAATGCCTGGATGTGCTAGTTGCATGTGGTGTTTGAGTGTAAATACAAGCCATACACATCATGTGAGGTTGAGTGCCACCCTTTGAGAGAATTCTATCACCTTGGTGCATTCTTAATTATAAACTTGACTACTTTTTCACTTTGCACTTGATCATGTTTTCATGGATTGTTTGTTCCCTTAATATTATTCTTCCATCTTTCATCTCTCTCACTTTTATGCATTGTTATGA
This sequence comes from Glycine tomentella, assembly GCA_007407185.1. NCBI lineage: Eukaryota > Viridiplantae > Streptophyta > Magnoliopsida > Fabales > Fabaceae > Glycine > Glycine tomentella. The sequence goes on from PYAF01002772.1 coordinate 283,262, forward strand.
TCCATTGAAAAATGTGTGCCTTGTTCATACCCTTTCTTTAAATTTTTTATTTACTTTAGTTTGAATTTTTCTCTTAGTCTTTCTTTTAGTTTTGCCTAGGAGTGCAAATGTTTAAGTGTGGGGTATTTTGATAGAGTGCTTTTAGTTAAATATTTTTCTATCCTTCTTAGCTTATTTGACTTCTCTTGGACTTTTATTTTCCCATTCTAATTCAGTTTTTGTGTTAGGCAAGTAATGTTAGATATGAAGAAGAAGATTACAAGGAATCAAAATGAGGAAGATCATGAAGAATCAAGTTGAGGAAGATTACAAGTTTTGATTTTACATACCCACTCAATTGATGGCATATGTATTTGTTCAAGCTTGGTTCAAGAAATTAAAACCTCTTATTCCTCACTTAGTTTGATTAACTCATGCATTCATTCATTCATTAAATCATGATTAAGTCATATGATATTAGTAATCAATTGGTATGACATTAAGGCAATAAGGTTTGCATAAAAATTATTTTTCACTGTTTTAATCGATTACCAATATGATATAATCGATTAAATGCATATGGACAGAACTGCATATTGTCATAAGAACACTTTAATCGATTACCAATAATTCGTAATCGATTAAATTAACCTGACTATGTTAAGTCATTCTGTGATAATCGATTACTTCACGGAATAATCGATTATCTAAGTCTCTGCATAATTTACAAAAGCATTTGTATCTGGTTTAATCGATTACCAGATTGTTGTAATTGATTGAATATGCATTGATGAGTTTTTCACACTTCCTGTGATAATCGATTATTTGAGATATTAATCGATTGCATTAGTGTATAAAAAAATCCTGACCTCCTGGAATAATCGATTACAAGATGGATTAATCGATTATTTGTTCTTGAGATTTTTTCCAGATTTCTGATGAACACTTTAATCGATTATTTTATAATTTTAATCAATTACTTGAGTTATAATAATTGATTACATTTACGGAATAATCGATTACAGGTAGTTAATTCTATTTTATATAAATAGATGGAGCTTATTCTGTTAAGTGTGAATTCTGAGTTTTCGAACAAGCCTTGTGAAAATCACTTTCTGAGAGTTCTAAAGTCACCAAGGCATATTAGAAATAGAAATTCAAAATAGATTCAAGAATCATGAAGATTTTCATTTGTTGAGTCATCTACTCTGATGAGTCACTATTTACCTTTATTTTCTCACCTTTCTGTACTCATTTTAATCCCTGATTTGTGTTTAATCGTTTATATTTTGCATTGTTTCTCATTTAGGATTTAATTGGACCGATAATTCAGATTTTAACTAAATTGGATTTTTTTGAGTTTAATTATTCCAATTTAGATTTTCAGGGCTGTTTAATAATTAATTGGGCTTGGAATTAATTCATGGACTTGAAGATTGGAGTGCCACGTCAGCATCATTTTCCACATCAGCATTTTATTTTCGTTTTATTTTTCTTTAGTGAATTCCTGGGCCAAAATTGTTAGGAAAGGTCCAGACACTAGTATTTAGAATATTGTGCCCATGCAAAACAGGAGACTCAGCTATTCTCTTTAGGGTTTTAGGTTTTCGTTTTCTGCTGAGTACTCTGCTTATGGTTTTCGTTTCTGTTTGGATTTTTGTTTTCGGAATACAATTTCGTTTCTGCTAGTGTTTATTTTCATTTCTGCTTCATCTTGCTTTCGTTTTCTGCTTCCAGTGTTTTCGTTTTTGTTTAGGTTAAGTTTTCGTGTTTCTGCTTTTGAATTCTGTTTCTCTTTTAGTTTCGTTTAATGTTCAACTACTATTCAATTCTTGTTTCTATTGCAATTTTTGAATTCATGGAAGGCTAAATCCTAGGGTTAGACCCTAGGACAGATTGCAGACCTTCAATGGAGGTTCTTTGTTCTTCTAATTCTATTCTGCTTGGTTCTTCCTTGTTGGGCTTCTGTTCTGTATTGTTTTTGAATTAAAGTCATGCTTAATGATTCTGAGTTGATTGATTCAGTAATCTCAGGTTGCTTAATCCTGAGAGATTAGTCCTGACGAGGTTCGCGGTTGCTTAATTCGTGTAGGAAATTTTAGGTTAATCTTCGCTTAGTAGATTAATCTGGATTAAGTTAGGATAGATTATCTCTTGTGAACCGAGGATATTAGAGGCGCAATCTGTTCAAAGGTCTGACTTGTTTAATTAATCACTGCAATTACTTAGCATTTCTGTTTTAATTTAGATATTCTTGCATTCTGTTAAAAATACCCCCCCATTACACGTTTAATCCCTAACGCAGACAATTGATCCTTGAGAGACGACCTAGGAGTCACTTCCTAGTACTGCATTTAATTGTATTAATTTGACTGAGTACGACCTCGATCATACTCCATGTGAAGTTTGTGTTCAAGCATTTGGTTAAAAGATTTCTTCAAGAAAGATCATGGCATTCATTCTCAGTCTGGTTTGATCATTTAATTTCGTTCATTGCACTGAGGAAATTGAGGTGATATCTTTCTTGAATCAATTGCTTAGTTGTTTTGATTAAAATTGCTTGTTTTGTTGTTGGTTGTTCATATAGCAAATAGTGATCTTTAAAGCTTTGCTAAATAGGTTTTTAGTGGTTGGAACAGAGAGGGGATTTCTGATTCTTAGATCTTTTGAAAAGTCTATAGGTTTAGATTTTGAATTTTACTTAGGGAGGGTAAGAGAGATCTTTGTAAGCTTGTAAAGACATTATATTTGTTATAGAGGAAACTCTAATCAAGGCTGATTAGAAGTAAAACTGGATGTAGCCTCCGGGATTGAGAGGTGAACCAGTATAAATCTTATGTGTGATTGAATATTTCTATTCATATTCATATTGTTCTTGAAGTTTTATTTTGTTCATATCACAAGATTGGTTATAGCTCAAGAGTGGTTTGTTTGAGACAAAGGTTGATTTTAAAAGTTTGATTTCTTAATTGGTTTAAGATACGATCCTTCTTTCAAAGACTTTCACTGTGTTAAAACTTTGTTTTAAAATTTAAAAACTCTGAGGTAAAACCAATTCACCCCCCCCCCCTCTTGGTTATTTGCATAAGTGTTCATTGTATTTTCAAATAAGTGAGCTTAATTGCTAATTGTAGCGTATTTTTGGATTTTATGCTCACTTGACCTATCTGCCTTGTATAGGACCTACAGAGCTCTACAAAACTCCAAATGGAGCATTCTAGTAGTCCCTGGAAAGATAACAAAAAGATCTACAAGTTTGTCAGAAATAATTCGAGGCTAATTCTGCCATTTGGAGGATCATTTTGGGCTTCGAAGTCAGAATCACTGACATTATATGTTGGGCTGTGAGTTTGATTTTTATTGTTGTAAATAGTAAATAATTAGAATTGATGGGTTTGTTCATGGCCCATTCTTTCCTTCAAACTTAGTCACTTTATATTAGTGACATTAGAGAAACTTAACACTTTACATTTTTATTAGCAAAAACAATTTTTACATTTCTCTTTTTAAGTTTCTAGAATCAACACCCTTGCTCTTATTTTCTCTCAATTGTTCTTCCTTGTTCTTCATTTTAGTTTTGCTGTTCTTCCATTTTCATGCAATTATTTCATGGGGCTTTCATTGATGATGATCATGGAAGGCTAAATACTCAATCAATCCAAGGATCCAACCCAAGCAAAAGGAGAATTTGAGTCCTGGTTTAGTATTTTGAATTCTGTTTGAATGTTCACTTTCTTCTTCAATTGCTATTCTATTTTCATGATTATGAATGCGTTTAAGATTGAAATAGGATTAGGTTATGGATTCATTTCCTAATTTTGAATATTAATCACAGATTAATTGGATGATATTTCAGTTAGGGTTGTGGTTTCAATTAATTTAGGGGTTAAATCGATTGAACTGCTTCTAATGAGATTGAACGAACTTTCATAATAAGTAAATTTCTGAGAACGATGATGATTTGAATAGCTTGGTGTGGTGAATTGGATTGATGCTTTTAATCTTTTTTACATTACCTCTTTTCAATTCTATTAGTTTCTGCGTTGTTCTTTAATCTTAGTTTACATTTTTGCAAGTTTTACTTAACGCATATAAATTGTTCGATAAAAATCCCCTTACTGTTATTAGTGAGTTGAAGTTAGAACTATATTGATAGTGTCTCTGAGTCGACCTAGGTTAATCCTGTGCTATAGAGTTAGCGTAGTTAAATTGTTTTGGAGCGCTATGGCTAACACTTATCAACAACAAGTGCCTCCTGCTGGTGCTGAAGATGAAGGAGATGAGGAAGAAGCTGAAGCTGAAGCCCCTGCTCAACCATCCTACAGCCCCTTTGAATCTTTGATGATTCAGAAGATGGATGCTTTATTGTCTCTGCACCATGAGCACAAGGCTGAGACCAATTCATCTTTGGAAGAGATGAAGTCTAGATTAGAGAATATAGAAGCTAGGCTTGTTATTGGTGATGTTGACAAACTAGCTTAATTTGCTTCTGTTCCTTATGTTTCCTTCTTATTTCTAAGTATGTTGTGCTTTGTTTAATGTCTGTTATTTTCAACCTCTATGTAAGGCATCATTTCCCATTATATAAGTTATGTTTTCTCCTCTTTATATGTTCTCCTTGTCCATAAACTTTTGTATGATGATGTGTTGTACTCTGATTGTTTGTTTTGTATGTTTATGAAAAATTATACAAGTAAGGGGGAGCACATTTAAAGCATTTGATACTTAACACCTACTTAACACTTGTTCTTGCAAAAGTTGATTCAAGTTTCAAGATATCAAGAATTATTTATCTATCATTCATCCCTCTAGTGCAATCAAACTTTAAACAATTGGACAATTGATATTTGGCATGCTCGAAGTCAAAAAGGGGGAGATTGTTTGATATAGGGGAAGTGGCAAGAAGAATCAAAAGCAAGAATGAAGAAGAAGCTTGATGGTTGGCTTGAAGTTGTTTTTGCTTTATCATGCCCAATCAAGTATGAAGACATGTGCAATGTGTTTAAGTTTGATTCAAGTACATTGCTTTGTGATCCTCTCATTGCCATTTGCATGTCTCATTAAATTTGCATAAGTAGGTGCTATTAAAATTTAGAAGTTACTAAATGATTTAAAAGGATAACAGATTCTCATGGCTTTGTTTTTTTAAAAATGAAATCTTACTGTTTTAATCGATTACACGGTAGATTAATCAATTAAAATGTTCTTATTCATAACTGGAAAAGCCATGAAGAACACTTTAATCGATTACATGATTGAGGTAATCGATTACATAGTGTATTTTGGAAAACCATGTCTTTCTACTTTAATCGATTACCATTTCTCGTAATTGACTACACAAGCTTTTTAGAAAACTCTGCTTTTCTGCTTTAATCAATTGCATTACAGAATAATCGATTAATCTGTTCGTGATCTATTTCTAGATTTCTGAGGAACAATTTAATCGATTATTTGGTTACTTTAATCGATTACATATGTCAAATAATCGATTACACTATCGTTTTAATCGATTATTGTCAGTTAATTATGTTTTCTATAAATATAGAACAGGTGTGAATTATTTAATATCACCGAGTGACTTACCAAAGATATACTAAGCTTTCTAAAGTGTCCAAGAAACTGATTCCACAGTGATTAGTACATCTTGTAAAGATCAAGATTTATGTATTTTAGAAAGGATGTGCTAAAGAAAAGAAGATTTCAAGATATTGGTTCAAAGCTATAGAATTCATTCTACCTGGATTGTATGGTAATCTCATTTTGTTTTTCATTCATTCATACATGATGGATCATAGGTAGTGTTTGTCTTGAATCATTCTTTTTGGTTTTACCTGGAGTTTTTGTTGTATTGTAATTTTTCAAATTAATTCCTTGTAAAGGATTCTAGAGAAGGGTTCTCTAGGTTTGAAGATTTCAGTAGGTTTCTCAAGATCTTTGTGACTTGTATTCTAATAGTGTTTTAGAATTTAGGATCTTTTTCTAGTGTTGATAGAGATAGTCACTTGTTGTGCTTGTACAAGAATAATTTGAAATAGTGAAAACTCTAACCTAGTGTTGGTTGGAAGACATTGGATGTAACCTCCATGTTTGTGAGGTGAACCAGTATAAATTGATGTGTGATTGTATCTTTATCGGTATATCTTTCATTATTCTTGACTAGAAATCAATAGACAATCAATAAGAGATATTTCATTTATTACATGCAGTTCAAGGTCATATTAGATTGAGATAAAAATTTGTTTTTGATTAAGGATGATTGTGTGATACGATCCTTGTTTAATTCCACAAATTGTTTTCAAGAAAAGTTTTAAATGTTGGTATTAACCAATTCACCCCCCCCCCCCTCTTGGTTATTTGAAGAGTGTTCATAGTATTTTCAGATTTGTCACTTATGGCGACAACAACAAGGGATAGATAATTGGAGAAGAAAATATAGGAGACAACTTTAAAACCAAGATCAGCAATGTTCTCTATATGGAAGGTTTGAAGCACAATCTCCTAAGCATAAGCCAACTATGTGATAAAGGCTCCAAGGTTTTCTTCAATGACAATTGTTGTTTAATATGTGATGGTCAATCCGGTGAGGCTATCCATGTAGGTAAAAGAAAGGGTAACATCTACTTACTATTTATAAAACATGTATTCTTTCACAACGCTAATTGCGTAGTAAGTAAAGTTGATGAATCATGGCTATGACATAGGAGAGCTAGTCACATTAACATGCATCACATGAACAAGCTTATTAGAAAAGACTTAGTTATTAGCTTACCTAAACTTAAGTTTGAAAAGGACAAACTATGTGATGCTTGTCAAAAGGGGAAACAAACCAAGATTTCTTTTCATAATAAAAACTTTGTTTCCACCTCAAGTCCCCTTGAATTGCTTCATATGGATTTGTTTGGTCCTTCTAGAACTATGAGCTTAGGAGACAATTACTATAGGCTTGTAATAGTTGATGACTATTCTAGATTCACATGGACTTTGTTTTTAGGATCCAAGAGTGACGCTTTCATTGTTTTCAGAAAATTAGCCAAACAAAGTCAGATTGTCTGCAAAAGTTTACAACCAAGAGGAAGGTGTAGACTATGAAGAGACTTATGCTCCAGTAGCAAGGTTAGAGGCCATTAGGTTAGTGTTTACATATGCATGTTTAATGGATTTTAAACTATTTCAAATGGATGTAAAGAGTGGTTTTCTAAATGGATATATTGAGGAGGAAATCTATGTTGATCAACCTCCTGGTTTTGTTGAATTCAAATATCCAATCCATGTTTTTAAACTAAAGAAAGCTCTTTATGGTTTAAAGCAAGCTCCTAGTTCCTTGTATGAAAGATTGAGCAACTTCTTGCTTAGTTAATCCTTTATAAGAGGACAAGTGGACAAAATTTTGTTCATCAAGAAAAATGGCAATGACATCTTATTGGTTCAAATATATGTTGATGATATAATATTTGGTTCAACTAATTAATCTTTGTGCAAAGAATTTTCTATATCAATGCAAAATGATTTTGAAATGTCTATGATGGGAGAGTTAACATTCTTTCTTGGACTTCAAGTGAAGCAAATGAAGAATGGGACATTTCTAAGACAAACCAAATACTGCCATGAAGTGATCAAAAAGTTTGACATGGAGAAAAGGAAAGATGTTGCAACTCCTATGGCAACCTCAACTTACCTTGATTCGGATGAAAGAGGGAAGAAGGTTAATGAGTCAAAATATAGAGGAAAGATAGGATCCTTGTTGTACTTGACTGCAAGTAGACCAGACATCATGTTGAGTGTGTGTTTGTGTGCAAGATATCAAACTAATCCTAAAGAATCACACCTCACAGAAGTCAAGAGAATTATCAAATATCTCAAATCAACTCCAAGAGTTGGTCTTTGGTATCCCAAAGGTGCATTACTAAACTTAATTGGACACTCAGATTCTGATTTTGCGGGATGCAAATTAGACAGGAAAAGCACAAGTGGAACATGCCATTTATTGGGAAGTTCACTTATCTCATGGCATTGCAAGAAACAATCTTGTGTTGCTCTATCAAATGTTGAGGTTGAGTACATCTCTACTGGAAGTTGTTGTGCTCAAAGCTTGTGGTTGAAGCAACAATTACAAGATTTTGGTGTAGAATTAAAAGCGATACCTTTGCTATGTGACAATACAAGTGCTATCAACATTTCAAAGAATCCAATAATGCACTCAAGGACCAAGCATATTGAGATCAGACATCATTTTCTCAAAGATCACATCCAAAAAGGTAATTGTTCAATTGAGTTTGTTGAAACAAATAATCAATTGGCTGATATTTTCACTAAACCCTTAGCTAGAGATAGATTCTATGCTCTTAGAAACATGCTAGGTATCCTTGATGAATCTAATATATGCTAGCATGCTTATAATGTGTCTGACTACATGAAATGACATCTAAATTGGCTATTCATCACATATACTTAAAATTCAAAATCCTGAAGAAAAACATTGTTCACTCTGCATAATTGTCTGCTTTAATCAGTTACTTTGCGTTTTAATCAATTATTTGAGGTTTAGAGACAATTTTAGAGCCAAAAATTCACTGGAGAAATCGATTACAGTATCGAATTAATCGATTACTTGATGTTCTAATGAAATCTAGAAATAGAAAACATCTGGAGTAATCGATTACGCTATCAAAGTAATCAATTACCTACTGTTGAAAGTTATTTCTAAAACAAAATATCTCTGGAGTGATCGGTTACCCTGTATTTTAATTGATAACTTAATGCTTGAGAGCTGTTTCTATTTTCAAATATCTTTGGAGTAATCGATTACAACTCGTATTAATCGGTTACGCTTTGTTCAGAGACATACTTTGCCTTGAAATAATTGATTACCAAGCTTATGTAATCGATTATCTATGACATTTCTACAAAATCTGCACAATTTTTGAAAATCTAAACTGATTCTTATCTTTAATATCAAATTTCAAATTGGGTTCTGAGCAGTAAATCCTCTTGAAACTCGAAATGGTTGTTATAAAGGTTTGAAATTCAAATTTAATCTTCAAATAACTCTATAAATACAGATTATCAAAAGTGAATCACTTCACACCTGAAATTTATTCTCTCTTAAGCAAAACAAAATCATCTTTTTTGTTGTGTCTTTTCTTCTCTGTCACTGACTTACTCTTTGTCATTTCTTTTCATCAACCCAAACTCCATGTCCAATACATCTACACCCAAAAGAACCAAAACCAGCAAGAGAAAGGCTGGAGAATCCTCAAATGTTGTTGTGAACAGGCTTAATTAATACCTAGTTCACTAATGATGTTGAAAGGCAAACCTACATACAGTTTAATGCCACTAAACTGGTCTTTCCCCCTAAATATCTTGACCTAAACTGGTTCATTGATGAAGGATTCCAATTCCCTACTATGCTGGAAGCTCAAGGTCTGAAGAAGTTTCTTGAGTTGAAGGGTACCTTCTACCCTGAGTTGGTCAAAGTGTTCTACACTTGTGCCAAGGCCAGCATGGATGGTACTCTCTATTTCCAAGTGAATGGAGTTGCCATGGTGATTACTGCTGAAGTCTGGAATGTTGTGTAAAATATAGGAACACTTCACACTTAACCAAGAGGGGGGGTGAATTGGTTAGGCTTGGTAATTTAAAAAAAATTATTAAACAAAATCAGAGTTTTTGCCCTTTTGGATCTTTATCACAAACACAACCAAGAACATTTATCCAAGAATCAACCCAAGAGATGTAATGCTTCAAGGATTAAGTAGTTAATAAGAATTTACATAAAACAATCAAATATGCAGAATTAAACAAACACACAAGGAATTTATACTGGTTCACTTCAATCACTGTGAAGCTACATCCAGTTTTCTTCTACTCAACACTAGAGTAAAGTTTCACTATTGCAAATTTTAGTTCTTACAAGATTCTTACAAGTCTTTCTTTATCAACCCTAGATAAAGTTCAGAGATCTAAAACCCTATTAGATCCTTAGAGACCAAACCCAGCTGAGAACACTACCCAACAACCCTTAGAGAAATACTATCTCTAAAATACAAGCAAGAACCCAAAATACAATAGACAAGTCAATAAAAGTTTCAACAGAAAATTACAGCACTCAAAGATTAAGGAAAGAAATCACCTGATGATCCAAAGATTGATATGCATGGAATGAATTTACCAGGTTAATGCAAGCAACAAATTCAGAACATGGCTTTCCTTGATCTTTGAAAAGAAAATCTTGCTTCTCTTAATCCTTAAACACCCATAAGAGCTTTGTGGAAGCAAGAGCTTTGCGAACCCAGAAAAATCACTTAGAGAATGTTTAGAAATCTTTAGAACGCTCAGAATTTGAATTACTCAAGTTTTGAAAACAGCTGAGCAGTAGTTCTATTTATAATAATTTTCGTAACCGCTTGTAATCGATTAAATGCGCTCCTGTAATCGATTATTTAGCATATGTAATCGATTATATATGCTCCTGTAATCGATTAAAGTGTTCATAAGGATTCTGGGTAACCACAACGAGCAATTTAATCGATTATCCCGATGCGTAATCGATTAAATCTGAAACATGTATAAACATGAATGTACTATGTAATCAATTACGATAATTGGTAATCGATTATATCCCACAAAAGAAAAAGCATGTTTGAACTACGTAATCGATTACAGTAATTGGTAATCGATTAAGCCAGAGTGATGATATAAACTGTACGAGTAATGTAATCGATTACAGATGAGTAGTAATCGATTAAATAAGTCACTAAGGCAGATTCTAATTGATCAAAGGCAAAATAATCGATTATTCCGATAGTGTAATCGATTAAACTGTTCTTGAGAATTTTCCAGAAAGCTTCAAAATAATCGATTCTTTGCTTAATTTAATCGATTAAATCAGTGTAATGCTATTTTTCAAAAACACTTAGCTTATTTCAAGATTCAAAACAATTACTTAATGCCTTTGTGAGTTAATCCTAAATGCTTATGAATGGTATGAATGCAGTGACTTGGATCATCAGAAAACTTCCTTCCTTTCACATTTAATCACAAGCTTTTTCCTTCAAATCTTCAAACATGTTGAAAGCCCAAAACATTTCCATGTCTTCAATTCTCTTCATGCTTCAAGTAACTCCCCCTCAAATCAACATGTTGTTGTTGGGATCTCAAATGAAGAAGTCAGAAAATTTGTTGAAGAGATAGGAGGATACAACAAGATAGACACCAACAGAGGAATGTTGCAGGATCCTCAAGTCCAATTAAAGACCAGGTTAGGGACTGGTAGTATGTCAGGTAAAGATAGACTTATTCATTATATTATCACCTACATCCTCATGCCAAGGTCCACAAATCATGCTCAGGCCATTGATGATGACCTGCAATTGGTGTATGGGATGAAGACTACAACTCAGATTAACTGAGTTTTAGTCTTTGTGGAGACTATGCTGAAGTCTAAGAGCTTGATAAGCTACCATTTCCCTTATACTGTATTAATCTCAAGACTTGTTGACTATTTTGGGGTTGATGTATCAAATGAGATTGTGAACTGATATTACGTTGTCGACACACACCAAAACAATTTAACTACGTTAATTTTGTAACACAGGATTAACCTAGGTCGACTCAGAGACACAATCAATATGGTTCTAGCTTCAATTTACTAATAACAATGAGGGGGGAATTTTATTGAACAGTTTATGTGCGTAAGTAAAACTTGCAAAAACGTAAACTAAAATTAAAGAGCAACACAGAAACTAACAGAATTCAAAAGAAGTGATGTAAAACAGAATTAAAGCATCAATCCAATTCACCTCATCAAGCAATTCGAATCATCATTGTTCTCAGAAATTTATCCTATTATGAAAGTTCATTCAATCTCATTAGAAGCAACTCAATCGACTTAACCCCTAAATTGATTGAAACCACAACCCTAACTGAAATATCATCCAATTAATCAGTGATTAATATTTGAAATTAGGAAATGAATCCATAACCTAATCCGTTTTCAATCCTAAATGCATTCATAATCATGAAAACAGAATAACAATTGAAGAAGAAGATGAACATTCACATAGAATTCGAAATACCAAACCAGAACTCAAATTCTCCTTGTGCTTGGGTTGGTTCCTTGGATTAAGTGAGGATTTAGCCTTCCATGGTCATCACCAGTGAAATCCCCATGGAATTATTGCACAAAAATGGAAGAACAGAAAAATGAAAATGAAGAACAAGCAAAAACAGTTGAGAGAAAATGAGAGCAAGGGTTTTGATCCTAAAAACCTAAAAGAAGGAAATGCAAAACTGTTTTTATTAAATGAAATTGTGTGTGTAATCTGTCCAATGTCACTAATAAGTAGTGACTAAGTCTGAAGAAAATAATGGGTCATCAACAAAACCCATCAATTCTAATTATTTACTATTTACAACCATAAAATTCAAATTCGCAGCCCAAAATTACAAGTGCAGAGGTTCTAGCTTCGAAACTTAAAATGACCCTCAAAATGATAGAATTGGCCTTATGCTATTTCTATCAAACTTGTAGGTCTTTTCATTATCTTTCTAGGGACTCCTAGAATGCTCCATTCGGAGATGGTAGCACTCTATAGGCCCTACACAAGTCAGATAAAAAATCATCACAAGGATAGGTTTATTTGGCTAGTGGCTAAAAGAAAGAAGGCCTAAATCATCTCAATCAAAGCATGTGCAACAAGGAATGTCAAAAGAGGTAAGGCAAAACATAGAGTAATCTAGCACAAGGGTTAAATCACACATGAAAGAACATATCCACAAATGCTCAAAAACTCACAAGGCATAATTCTACCACACATGGTTTATCTTAAACTCTATTTCTCAAGACTACTTATCACTTCAACAATTGCAACAATGATTCACATCAAGTATGAAACCGCTCAATCCAACCAACTTTTTAACATTTCTCACAATTTATACAAGTTGGAAATCCTATGAAAAACATGAAAAAAGTGCCTAAATTCAATAAAAACAGCAACAAACAGAAACAGCAGAAACAGACAACAAAAAACATACAAACTCAAAAACTGAAACAGACAAACAAAAAACAGAAAATAACAGACACTGACAAACAGACAGCAACAAAACATAAACAGACAGAAAACAGAAAATAACCAAGTTTCAAAAAAAATTTAGGATCCTTCACCCCCCACTTGAAATGCACATTGTCCTCAATGTAAGCATGCAAATAAATGCAACAAAGAGACAACAAATAAAAGAAGGGAAAAGGAAACTCCCCAAATTGTCATCCACGCAAAATTGGTAGGACCAAAGAGATGTCCTCCACAAGCTCCTCCTCCACTTGAGGGCTCTCATGAAATGCTTTGAGTTGGTGACCATTGACCTTGAAGATTTTGCCGGTAGCTTCATTTTTAAGCTCAACTGCACCATGGGGAAAAACATTAGTAATAACAAAAGGTCCATCTCATCTAGATCGAAGTTTACCGGAAATAAGCTTAAGGCAAGAATTAAACAATAACACTTTTTGGCCACTATGGAACTCCTTTCTAAGAATTCTAGAGTCATGGAATTTCTTCACTTTCTCCTTGTAAATCTTGGAGTTCTCATAGGCTTCTAAACGAATCTCCTCAAGCTCTTACAACTGAAGCTTCCTTTGCATACCCGCTTCATCAAATGCCATGTTGCAACTTTTTACCGCCCAATAAGCACGGTGCTCAATCTCCACTGGAAGATGGCATGCCTTACCGAAAACCACCCTATAGGGAGACATCCCCAAAGGTGTACGGTAAGCGGTCATCCTCAAGAAGCTTGCTCCAATCTTTCCTGTTTGGTTGCACCACCTTCTGTAACACTTGCTTGATCTCTCTGTTGAAAACCTCTGCTTGCCCATTAGTTTGGAGATGATAAGCTGTAGCAACTCTATGCACAACCCCATACTTCTGAAGCAAGGAAGCGAATGACTGGTTACAGAAATGGCTCCCCTGGTCACTGATAATGGCTTTAGGCACACCAAACCTGCTGTTAGGAAATTTTACACCACGGCAAGCGTACCGTTGTTATCGCTGTAAGTTTCGAATTATAAAAGTTCGTCTCCACAAGGATTTGGGTTTACGTCGGTTGATTTAAAGTTAACAGTTTAGTAGTTATGTACAGATGAGAAAGAGTGAAGATTCATTTGTTGTTGTTGTTGCAGAAAATGTAAAATAAAGATAACGAAAAACAAATAAACTAATACGGGAAATGAAAATAAACGGATACAAGTCAAGTAAGTATAGGATTGGATTTCGTCTTACTTATCCCTTAAATTGATTTTACCTATGCATTTTCTATTCTTATTGACGCACACGTTTAGGTAAACTTAACTCGATTCCTCGCAATTAAGCCCTATGGATATTTTACTAAATATCGATTCCTCGCATACTTAATTAAATACCCAAGCATTAAGATTATATTCACGTGTTTAATGCGATCTAAACATTAAGCTCTATTCCTAGTAACGTAACGTAACGAGTGATTAAATTCAGTTCAAACTCTAAGATTACTTTCTAGTCTCACTTAGGAATTTAAGTTCGTGATCCTAGTGATCAAGTAGAATCAAGCATTAAGCGTAGAATAAAATCACCAACAAGGAATAGAACAATGCATAAATAATTAAAAGAGCATAGGGATAAGAAGAGTACGTCCAATCCTTAGAGAAGCTTAAGTGAACATGAACAGAACCTCCTCGAGAGAATCACCGACGAAGCTCGTCATCGACACTCTCTTCGGCAGAATCTCCTTACAAAAGTCACTCAACTCACTTCCCTAAGTTCTACACTCACTTAGGAACTTAGAAAACAAAAAATGGGAACAAGCAAGAGCTTAGGAGAGAAGAGAAGTGAAAGCATGGTTCCATTCTCCCAAAATTCGTCCCATATTTATAGGTATTCCTCTCCTGCTAGCTTGGTCGCCTGGGCGCCCAATTCCTTCACAAATCACTCTCCTGGGCGAGCTAAAAGGCGGTGCCTGGGTACTTGTGCTCGCCTGGGCGCCTGAATTGCACATGGAATGGTGGCCTGGGCGAGCTAATGACTTAATGCTGAAGACTTCTTTGGGCTTTGTGGTTTCTTGGGCCAGGAATGCTATTGGAGCTCCTTATGTTTGATATATGCACCTTTCTTTCTTGTTTTGATTCTCCGGAAGCTTTAGGATTCCACGAAACCTATTCAAATACACAGCATGATTGAATCAATCTTCCGAAACTCTTTGAACATGAGTATAAGGTGCTTCTTAACTAGGTTTTAGGGAAATTTCTAAGATAAATAAAATAAATCAAAAGATAAGTGTCAATTTTTAAACATAAAAGTAGCTGACATGTGGCACTTATCACTTGCAAAAATGTTGGATCTCACAAAATCCACAACAACTTTAGAATCATTAGTTCTGGTGGCCTTAGCCTCAACCCATCTAGAAACATAATCAACAGCAAGCAAAATATATGAAAAGCCATGAGAAACAGGAAATGGTCCCATAAAATCAATACCCCAGACATCAAAAATCTTACAAAAAATAATGGGTTGCTGAGACATCTCATGTCTATGTGTAATTATGCCTCTTGCTCTCTGACACTACTCACAAGTGGTGGTAAAGTGATGAGCATCTCTAAACAAGGTGGGCCAAAAGAACCCACAATCTAACACTTTCTTAGCGGTCCTCTGAGGACCAAAATGACCTCCAGTAGGTGTGCCATGACAAAACTGAAGAATAGACTGAATTTCATGATCAGGCACACACCTTCTGATCACTTGGTCACTACCAAACCTCCACAAATAAGGATCATCCCACACATAATATTTAGCATCATTCTTAAGTTTAGCTATTTGGGACCTAGATGCATGAGGTGGAACAACAGATGCACAAAGGAAATTAACAATGTCAGCAAACCAAGGTGTGACATGTGATGAATGCAAATGCATCAAATGCTCATCAAGAAAATTATCACAAATGGGAAAGGACTCAAGAGGTCCCTCAATCCTGCTCAAGTGATCAGCAACCAAGTTTTCTGCACTACTTTTGTCCTTAATCTCAATGTCAAATTCCTGAAGAAGAAGCATCCACCTGATCAATCTAGGTTTAGCATCAGGCTTCTTCAACAGGTATTTCAAAGCTGCATGGTCAGTAAAGACAGTGATATGGAAGCAAAGCAAGTAAGATCTAAATTTATCTAAAGCAAAAACAATAGCCAAAAGCTCCTTCTCAGTGGTGGTGTAGTTAACTTGGGCTGCATCCAAAGTGCATGAAGCATAAGCAATGAACTCTTTGTGACATCACAGCCCCAAGTGCATAATTAGAGGCATCACACATAAGCTCAAAGGGAAGCTCCCAATTTGGCGGCTACATGATGGGAGAGGTAGTCAGCTTCTTGCTCAATCCCTCAAATGCCTCTTTGCAAGGCTGGTCAAATGTAAAGTCTACGTCCTTTTGGAGAAGCTTGGACAATGGCAATGCAATTTTACTGAAATCCTGAATGAATCTCCTATAAAAACCTGCATGTCCAAGAAAGGAACGTACTTCCCGCGCAGAAGTGAGGTAAGGCAAAGAGGTAATCACATCAATTTTGGCCTTATCGACCTCAATACCTCTACTAGAGACCAAATGTCCTAGGACTATACCCTCATGCACCATGAAATGGCATTTCTCAAAGTTAAGAACAAGGTTAGTACTAATACATCGGTCAAGCACTCTAGAGAGGCTATCCAAACATGCATCAATAGAAGAACCATAAACAGTGAAATCATCCATAAACACCTCCATGCAACTCTCTAATAAATCAGAAAAGATGCTTACCATGCACCTTTGGAAGGTGCCAGGTGCGTTGCATAGGCCAAAAGGCATCTAGGTGTAAGCAAATGTGCCAAATGGACAAGTGAATGTGGTCTTATGTTGATCCTCTGGTGCAATATGGATTTGCATGTAACCAGAAAAACCATCAAGAAAGCAATAATGTGATTTACCTGCCAACCTCTCTAAAACTTGATCAATGAAAGGCAGAGGGAAATGGTCCTTGCGAGTGGCCTGGTTGTGTCTCCTGTAATCAATGCAAACTCGCCAACTGTTGGCCACTCTAGTCGGAATCAGCTCATTATCTTGATTCTTCACAACTGTGAGACCTGACTTCTTAGCAACCACTTGGACAGGTGAAACCCAAGTGCTATCAGAGATGGGATAGATGATCCCTGCAGCTAGTAGCTTCGTCCTTCTTCACCACATCAAGAATAGTGGGATTCAGCCTCCTCTGGGGTTGCCTCACTGGTCTAGAATCATCCTCCAAAAGTATCTGATGCATGTAGATGGAAGGATTAATTCCATGAAGATCAGCAAGTGTCCATCCAATGGCCTTTTTGTGTCCTCTTAAAACATGCATCAATTTTTCTTCATGCTCTAGTGGCAGACTAATTGATATGGTGACCGAGAGCTTCTGAGCATCATCTAAATATGCATACTTGAGGTGCTCAGGTAGTGACTTCAGCTCCAAGGAAAGGGGCTGAATAGTGGAAGGTAAGGAAAGACTAGGGGCTGAGGTAAGTGGGATAGTGGTTGATTCAATAAGAGCTATGCATAAATGAACAAGGAACAAGCTTTGGTGTTTTGTGCTTTCAACATGACTCATTTGAAAAATGCCAAAGAAGCTATGGAGATCAATTTGATTCATGTAAAAAGGGAAGTTGTGTAATCTAATAATCAGAGACCATATCATGCATAATCATTCATCTAGGATTGTTAGATTGAAGGTCTAAATAAAAGCAATTAACAAGTAAGGCATTTAAAAAGCAAAGTTTTTGGAAAAATGATGTGTTCCTGCATTAACCGATTACAGCATTGATGGCATTGATTATTTTGTTCTTCGTGCCTTCTGAAAAAAAATCAAGAACATTGTAATCGATTACATAGGCTAAAATGGAAAAATCTTAATGATTGTCTTAATCGATTACATAAGTTAGTAATCGATTACATCTATGCCTATGGATTACATGTTCTACTGCATTAATCGATTACATATCATTTTAATCGATTACATAGTACATTTGAGAATATTGATCTGTCTGTCTTAATCGATTACCAAATTTCATAATCGATTACTCAGTGCATTTGGAAAAACATAACTGTCTGTCTTAATCGATTACTTCACGGAATAATCGATTACATTGTTCATAACTCAAACCCAGAACATATTAGGAGCACTTTAATCGATTACATTCTTGATTTAATCGATTACAAATGCGAAATAATCAATTACAGGAGCGTGTTTAATCGATTATTTTCAGTTAGAAAGCTGTTATAAATAGAACTTCTTGCTCTGTGTTTTAAGAACTTGAGAATTTCGAAATCTGAGCAATCACAAACACTCCTAAGCTTTCTTTAGTGTATTTCTGGGTTTCTAAAAGCATTTTAGCTTCACAAATTCGTATGGGTTTTTGGTCTTAAAGAAGTGAAGCATCATTAAGGTTCAAAGCATAAGGAAAGGGATGCATTGAGTCTGTAATCTTTCTTTCAACCTGTTGAATCA
>PYAF01002772.1:324724-371330 GCA_007407185.1 Glycine tomentella
AAATAAGCTCCAGACGCTCCTGTAATCGATTAAAAGCGACCTTTGGATTTCCAGAATTTCAACAAACGGGTCAAATAATCGATTAACCCGTGGTGTAATCGATTACATCAGTTTAAGCAAAATTTTCGTTTAAGTAAAATAATCGATTGCATTACATGGTAATCGATTAAGCCAGAGCAAGCCTAAATCTGGATAGTGTAGATTAACCAATTACACTCCACCGTAATCGATTAAGCCAGCGTGAGTGCAAAACATGATTTAAACTATATAATCCATTAAGCCACAGTGACTGTCTTTTCTAAACAAGCATGTAATCGATTACAATATCATGGTAATCGATTAAACCAGTCATAAGGCTAAATCCTAAGTATGCTGAGATTTATGTAATCGATTAATACGATGGAATAATCGATTAAAGTGTTCATTTTTTATTTTCCAGAAAACTTATGAACAAAATAATCGATTCATTCAATTCAATAATCGATTAAAGCAGTGCTAGACTATTTTTCCAAAATATTTAGCTTTTTCTTCAGTTTCAAATCAATTACTTAAAGACTTATATGATGCAATGCTTGTATGATGTATGAATGATATGTATTCAAAGCTTGGATCACCATGATGCTTTCTTTTCCTTTTACAAAAAATTAAATCACAAGCTTCAATTTTCATTCCTTGAGCCATGTTGAAAGCCAAAACTTCTAAGTCTTGAACATTGCTTGATACTTCACTTGATTCTTCATGTTGCTCCCCCTCAATTCAACACCTCTTAGATGAGCCATATTTGGATTCTGGAAGTACTGAGTAGATGGCTCAGGCAATGCTTGTTAGAGGATGAGGCGGTGCCTCTCTGGTATGGAAAGTGTCCAGTGATTGACACTATGTTATGGTACCTCTGTGAGATATCTATGAGACGGCTGTAAGAGCCAGTATGAGTTGAGATGCCATGGTTATGGCTCGACTCTGTGAGATGAGTCTCAGATGGCTGTGAGAGCCAGGATAAGGTGGAATACCTCTGATGCTGAGAGCATCCGATTTTGGACCCAGATGGCTGGGATGTATGGCAGCCAGGATGAGATCGTAGGCTTTGTTTTGGTTGTGTTATATGTGTGTGTTTGGAGGTGAACCAGGGTTGGGGAGGATCTCCCAGAACCCTGAGTTTACTGAGACGTTTGTCTCACCCTGTGAGGGGTTTGTGGTTTTCAGGTGTTTCTTCTAGAGGAGAGGAGCAACCTTAGGGCAGGAGGCCCTAGTGGAGCTGACAGGCTGGAGAGAGGGCTGCAGTAGAAGACCAGAGCAGAGCTTCAAGAGTTGAAGTCGGTCTTAGAATCTCTGTGTAGCGGTAGGGTGTGTGTACACCCAATTGTACTGTACATATTTGTTGTATGACCCAGATGTGGTCTTGTTTTGAGTATCTATATGTACAAATGATGATGTGTATGGGAGTATGCTTCCTCCTGGCTATCTTTGTTTTATTTTATGTATCTGCCTATATAGTTGTTTATGTTTTATCTGGATAAGCATATGGCTTGTTTTATGATGCTTTGTGTTGTGTATTATATTCCATGCATAATGTAATCAAGAAAAACGATTCTATCGCTTCCGCACCGCGTTTAGTTAACGTTGATAGCGAGCTTATGATATTATTAATATTATTAATGATAACACGCCCGAGGTGTTACAGGTCTTGTCCATCAGAGCGCCTCCACTAGCTGCATCTATCATACTCTTATCCATCAACATCAATCCTTCATAAAAGTACTGAATCAGTAATTGCTCACCGATTTGATGGTGAGGACAAGTAGTACACAACTTGTTGAATCTCTCCCAATACTCATACAAAGACTCTCCAGGAAATTGCCTTATGCCACAAATTTCCTTCCGGACGGATGCTGTTCTAGAGGCAGGGAAGAATTTCTCCAAGAATCTTCTCTTCGTGTCTGTCCAAGTGGTGATAGGATCTGGTTAAAGGTACAGCCAATCCTTTGCAACACCATCCAAAGAGAAAGGAAATGCTTTCATCTGACATAATCCTCATGAACATCATGTGGTCGCATGGTGGAACACACCACATGAAACTCCTTAAGGTGTTTATGTGGATCCTCACCAGCAAGTCCATGAAACTTAGGAAGCAAATGGATTAGTCCAGATTTCAGTTCATAACTAACCTCAGTCTCAGGGTATTGAATACACCAAGGTTGGTAAACAACATCAGGTGTAGCTAACTCCTTAAGAGTTAGGTTGTTATCAGCCATGATATCAAGATGTGTAGAAGTAGAATCAAAATCAAAGTCAGAAGATGCTATGCTACTGTCTAAAACTACACTATCAAAGTCATTTAACCTAAGGTTATGTCTGTTTAATCTGTGAAATGTCCTATCTATCTCAGGATCATATGAATGTAAGTCACTTGATGTGGACCTAGTTATACATAGTTCAACTCATAAGGAACAATAAACACAAACAACACAGAAATATCAAACAGCTATGCTACCAAGACACTACCAACTATATATGCTGAAATGAAATAGAAATTGGAAAACTGCCCTAAAAATTTTTGAAAAAATCTAAAAAAATAACATTGAATGTCTAAAAATCATGATTTATTTTTGTGATTTTTTTGGTGATTTTTAAAAATCATGAAATTATAAAATTGCCTAAAAAATGGCCTAAACGGTGGAATTTGGCGATTGGCCTAGCTTGATGTATGAATTTTCTGCACCTTCTGTTAAAATTTCAACCAATTCTGAGATAGTTTGTTGTGAAATTACCAAAATTCCCCTACGTCAATTGTAAAAATTTGTCCAAAATTCCTACTTAGAGTTCGAATTTGCCAATTTGAACTCACACCCAATCCCTAAAGGGGTTGATTTTGTTTAAAATGAGGGATAAACCTTGGGAAACAAATCGCAACTCAAACTGCACAAGCTGGAAAAATTTTGGGACAGCAAAATGACACTACAAAAACAATTACACTACACTACTTTCTCCCTACTACTACTCTATTTTTTGCTCTGTTTTCTCTGTTTTTTTGACAGCACACATAAACTACATCATCTATACTTCATAATGCACAACAGCAACAATGCAAATATGTGACAAAATGCAATTGTGCAACAGAATGTCAATATGCAGTGAATGTATGCAAATATTATATATATATATATATATAACTACTACTATAAACTATTTACAGCAAATTAAAGCTAACACACAATGAACCGTGTCCCCGGCAACGGCTCCAGTTTTGATATTACGTTGTCGACACGCACCAAAACAATTTAACTACGTTAATTCTGTAGCACAGGATTAACCTAGGTCGACTTAGAGACACAATCAATATTTCTAGCTTCAATTTACTAATAACAGTGAGGGGAGAATTTTATCGAACAGTTTATGTGCGTAAGTAAAACTTGCAAAAACATAAACTAAAATTAAAGAGCAACACAGAAACTAACAAAATTCAAAAGAAGTGATGTAAAACAGAATTAAAGCATCAATCCAATTCACCTCACCAAGCAATTTGAATCATCATTGTTCTCAGAAATTTATCCTATTATGAAAGTTCATTCAATCTCATTAGAAGCAACTCAATCGACTTAACCCCTAAATTGATTGAAACCACAACCCTAACTAAAATATCATCCAATTAATCAATGATTAATATTCAAAATTAGGAAATGAATCCATAACCTAATCCATTTTCAATCCTAAACGCATTCATAATCATGAAAACAGAATAGCAATTGAAGAAGAAGATGAACATTCACATAGAATTCGAAATACCAAACCAGAACTCAAATTCTCCTTGTAGTTGGGTTGGTTCCTTGGATTGAGTGAGGATTTAGCCTTCCATGATCATCATCAGTGAAAGCCCCATGGAATTATTGCACGAAAATGGAAGAACAGAAAAATGAAAATGAAGAACAATGAAGAACAAGCAAGAACAGTTGAGAGAAAATGAGAGCAAGGGTTTTGATCCTAAAAACCTAAAAGAAGGAAATGCAAAACTGTTTTTATTAAATGAAATTATGTGTGTAATCTGTCCAATGTCACTAATAAGTAGTGACTGAGTCTGAAGAAAAGAATGGGCCATCAACAAAACCCATCAATTCTAATTCTTTATTATTTACAACCATAAAAT
The DNA here is from genome assembly GCA_007407185.1 of Glycine tomentella. Taxonomy (NCBI): domain Eukaryota; kingdom Viridiplantae; phylum Streptophyta; class Magnoliopsida; order Fabales; family Fabaceae; genus Glycine; species Glycine tomentella. Next base: position 328,866 of record PYAF01002772.1, read on the forward strand.
TCAAATTCGCAGCCCAAAATTACAAGTGCAGAAGTGCTAACTTTGAAGCTCAAAATGACCCTCAAAATGACAGAATTGGCCTCGGGCTATTTCTAGTAAACTTGTAGGTCTTTTCGTTATCTTTCTAGAGACTCCTAGAACTCTCCATTCAGAGATCGGTAGCACTCTATAGGCCCTGCACAAGTCAGATACATTAAGTGAGCAAAAATCCGAAAATACGCTACAATTAGCAATTAAGCCCACTTACTTGCCTAGGCCAAAAACTGAATTAGAATGGAAAAATAAAAGTCCAAAAGAGGTCTAATAAGCTAAGAATGATAGACAAAAATTTTACTAAAAGCACTCTATCATGGACAACACCACAAACATAACCAACCTCATCATCACTGGAAAGCATCTCCACAAGCTGGGCTTGATAAAGACCCCAAATGAGTGGTTGATGGCTGGAGAGTAAGCTCCACAAGAGGGTGTTGATGAAGGTCAAGAAGCTGAAGCGGAAGAGGATGTTGAAGCTGGCCTTGCTTAACAGCAGTGGACCCCTTTTGAATCTCTAATGATTCAAAAGATGAATGCTATATTGGCTCTGTATCATGAGCATAGAGCTGAAACAAATTCCTTTATGGAAGAAATCTCTTATAGGTTAGAGAACATAGAGACTAGAATGGCTCTCAAAGATTTTGACAATCTCTAGTTTAGTTGATGTAATTCCCTACTTGTGACTGTGGTGTTTCTGTTTTCTTATTTTCAGTTGTTTTAAACTATTATTTGAGGTTTAGAGACAATTTTAGAGCCAAAACTTAATTGGAGTAATCGATTATCCTGTATTTTAATCGATTACTTAATGCTTGAGAGTTGTTTCTATTTTCAAATATCTGTGGAGTAATCGATTACAACTCGTATTAATCAATTACGCTTTGTTCAGAGACATACTTTGCCTTGAAATAATCGATTATCAAGCTTATGTAATCGATTATCTATGGCGTTTCTACCAAAATCTGCACAATTTTTGAAAAATCTAAACTAACATTCTTATTTTCAGTTGTTATTTTTTTTTCTAAATGTTATATTTCCTTGTACTGCACTTTATGATTAATGAATAAAACTTTTGTTTGTTTCAGTCTTCCTTGTTTATCTAGTTCTCAGTAATATATTTTGTCATTGATAAGCCAAAAGGGAGAGAAAAATGAACATAATGGAGAAACAAATATATGATGTGCAAGTTAAATATGCAAGTCAAATCCTTATCTAATTTACTCTGAATTCTTAACTTTAAATTGTTTATTGCTCTTATCTGAACTTAATATCAAATTACCTAAGATAGGGGGAGCAATATACATTTTTTATGCAAAGTATACTTGACACTTGTTCTTGGCAAAAGGCTGAATTGATTTGAGATTTCAACTATAAAGCTCCTAGCATTCATCCCTTAAAAGCACATAAAGGCTAAATATGTTTAATTGAAGTTTGGCATGATCAAAGCCAAAAAAGGGGAGAGTGTTAAATACAGGGAGAGCTTGAAGAGGATCAAGATGAGGAGGCTCCTTGACTTAGACAAGTTTTAGCTTTTTACATGTCATTCAATTGAAGGCATATGTAATTTGTTAGTTGTTTAAGAGTTTCTTCCTTTGATCCCTTGCATTGCATAAACATCATTCATTGACATGCATTCATGATTTATCAAATCACATGTCTTGTGAAAAAGCTTTAGATTTCCATGATTGCATAAAGAAGCCAAGTACTCATGGTTAGGTTTTGGAAAAATCATTTTTTACACTGACTTAATCGATTACCAGAATATGGTAATCTATTACTTAAGCCATGAAGAACTAATTAATCGATTACAAGGTAATGGTAATTAATTACACAGTATAAAACACAGAATAGATCTTCCTGTGTTAATCGACTATCATCTAACTGTAATCGATTACTTAGCACGTTTATGAAAGCTAAACTATCTGTGTTAATCGATTACATGATGGTTTAATCGATTACTTTGCTCATGTATTTTTTCCAGAAAGAACTAACACTTTAATCGATTAAATATTATATTAATTGATTACTTAAGTGAAAATAATCCATTACATGGACGATTTAATTGATTACATTCAGTTGAAATAGTTTTCTATAAAAAGTTGTTGGGTCTTTTGATTTGTACACATTATCACAATTCGAAATTTTCGCTGATTTTCAAAAGGCTTCTGAATTGAGAGAAAATACACTGAGTAACAAAGCTCTTGTGCTACAATTCAAGATCTTCATACATCATTGATATAATTCTTTTTGGACAATATTTCAAAGGAGTTTTCTTGGAGAGCTTGGTCTGAAACTTGCTTTCTTTCAACCTGATCTCAGATTGGTAAATATTTGCATTTGCATTCTTTGGATCATAAGGTTGTATCTCTCCTCTAAAACTCTAGTTATAATTTGTTTTTACATTTCAGCTTGTTAGTTGTTATTACAAAAGGGTTCTTTAAGCTTGTCTAGAGTAGGGTTCTCTAGAGGGAAGAGTAGAGAAGGGTTTCTCTATGTCTTGATCATTAGAAGTCTAAAGGGTGTTTAGATTTCAATTTTTTATCTAGGGTTGATAAAGGGTGATCTTTTGTAAGCTTGTAAAGAACATATTTTGTTGATAGTGAAACTCTAGCCAAGGTTTGGTTAGAAGAAACTAGATGTAGCTTCCCTTGTTGAGAGGTGAACCAGTATAGCTTGGTGTTGAATACTTTCTCTTAATCTCATCTTTTTGTCATTGATTGTTAGTCTTTAGGATAATCATTTCAAGATCAACAGATAAATTTTTCTTCTATTGCTTTATGTGAAGGGTGAGTCTTGATTGACTGAAAGTTTCTTTTTCAAAAGGGTGTCATTGTGGTACAATTCTAAATCCGCTGCTTGTTTTTAAAAAAAAAAAAATTTAAAGATCCTGTTTTAACCAATTGACCCCCCCTCTTGGTTAATTATGTGTGTTCATATTATTTTCATTGTGTACAAAGGACAAATTATTCTAATATTAGGAATAAAATATGCTATACAATTTATACATCCTAAAAATCTTTGTAATTGAGATTTATCTTTTATATCATCTAGAAATTTCTCTATAAATTCTATTGATCTTTGTATTAGAATAATTGTTCCTTGAGATATTTCATATCCTAAGAATCTTATTTTTGTTTCAAATATTTTTATTTTTCTTTCAGAAACTACTAATCTATTTTCTTTGACAATATTAATAAAATTTTGTAAATGTTCTATATGTTGAGTTATTGATTTTGAAAAGACCAAAATATCGTCTAAATATACGATAGTAAAATTTGAATAATTATAAAATATACCATTCATTATGTTTTGATATTCACTAGGTGCATTTTTTAATTCTTGAGGCATTAGATTCCATTCGTAACGTCCAAAAGGTACTACAAAAGTTGTTTTATATTTATCTTCTTCCTTCATCGAAATTTGATAATATCCTGATTTCAAATCAAATTTGGAGAAAATAAAGGAATTATTTAATCTTTTTATCAAATCTTTCTTATTAGGTAATGGATATCTGATCCATTTTAAAAATTTATTAAGAGGTTTACAATTAATAACTAATCATGGAGAGCCTCTTTCCACTTTTGAGGTTTTCATGACATAAAAACTTAAACAGTTCCTAGAAGATTTTGATGGTCTGATTAATCCTTTATCAAGATATTCATTAATTATTTTTTTACAATATTCTAAATTAAAATGTAAAGATGCACATGTTTTAATTTTATTTCTTAAAAATGTTGAATTAATTTAGTTAATAAAATATTATTTTAATATTAATTTACTTAATTAATTCGCTGAGTTATATTTTTTAGATAAGATTAATTTGATATTTTATAATATTTTTTATTATATATTGATGTGTGCTAATTTTAATTTTACTTTATTTTTTTCTTAGTATATACTATTTCATATTTTTTATAGTTATTTAAGTACGACATTTTTTAATGATTTTTTATTAAAATAAATTTAGTAAATAACTGTAATAGATTTTAAATGTCCAAAATAATCAGCATTACATATTACATTAGTTTAAGTAAAAATAAGTTTCATCTCTAAAGTTTTGGTTTCTAGTGTATATAAATATTTAATTTTATATCAATATAATGCAAAGAATTTCTTATGTTTCTTTTAGATAGTGAAATATTTTTCATCCTATTAATATAAAATAATTAAATAATATTAATAAAATAACACAACTTGAACTTGAATTTCACTATTTATTTTGTTTGCTTATTTTCTTGAGACGGATAGAAAATTATTTAATTACGTTCTACGTTCACCCTTTGATCACGTCAGAACTTATCATTGAGACTTATTCAGGATTGGGGTTTGGGGTTTTTCCCAACCCATTCAGAAAGAAAAAATTATCTAGTAGTTGTTGAGAAAGAAAAAAGGGGGAAAAAAAAGAGATCACAAGTTCAAATTTTTCTAAACTAACATTTTTAATAAAATTAACAAATTAACATTGTCAATAAAAAAAATAGAATTATAATATTTAATATCCGGTAACCAATTGCTGGGAAATTTAATAATGGTCATGATATGTATACATCTTGTAATTGAGTTGAGCTGGGTATTCTTGGTACTCTATAAATAAGAAAAAAAAAATTGATAAAAAAAAAAAAACCCACCAATTCCCACCTACCAATCAAACCAATCATATCTCTCGTAAAAAAAATCAAAACACATTTTTTTTTTATAATTTCAGGCCATTAAGTATGAAGTTTTTATTGTGTCATGGATGAAGTTTTCAAGCACTTTGACCACCATATTACAAAATTAATATTATTTTTTTTTGGTGAATTAAAGATTATAAAATTCGAACATACAATTCTTATGTTAACAAATAAAAGGCCCTGATATACACAATTGTTAACCTAGAAGTAAAAGTTAAGCCGTTTCTCACAGGCCTTAACTAAAAATTCAATTTATGGAAAAGTGAAGATACATGAAGATTTTATTTTTCTCATATGCCTCTATCACCCATTCACCCTTTATTTGCTTAAGTTTATTTACCTTCTCCCACCTTAACCACGTTTCTGTTTCTTTGGTTCGCTGACATCCATACACTGTTATATACCACTTTTTTTTTATCACATGAATTGCCACAACGCAACCACAACAGAATCTCAACAGTTACATACCACTTTTTTATCAAAAAAAAAAACAGATTCAAACTTCAATCTTCTAGTCGAATGGATATGGATGTGTGGGATGTTGGGGAAGTGCGGGAGGCAGGTGGCAAACAATACAAAATCTTAAAATGAATAGAAATCTAAATAACCATATAAATAATAGATATATCAATAATTAAAATAACTATAGAATTCTTTTTTGCATTCGATGCAATCATATAATAATTTCACGCCGCAATCTGCATCATAGTAGCCGCGATCACAATTTAGAACCATGGATTGCACTATGCAAATCATACAGAAAGAAAAATTCAGTCATGGACCTTCTACAACATCACGAGTCTAATGTCATTGACATGACTCTGACATTAGAGAGTATTGGCCTTACACGATACGACTCTTGAATTGAAAGGTGATATACAGTGCAAAGTACAATAAAACACTTCACAACAAAGCAAAAAAGTTCCCCAAATCAGGCATGCAAAGGACACTTTACATATCAGACACAAAAGATCCAAAAACAATTTTAAAATTAAACTTAACGCAAGTTAACACCTCGTCCTGATCATCCTTCAGTGTCATCTTCAGAGAGTAGGGTCCCTGCAAAAACGAACACAGACAAGGGAATGAAGCCAGTAATGTAACAGTTCAATAAAACAGAAAAGTTTTGCCCAACAGAAATTTGTTATCTAAGACAAGGATGATTAAACCAAGAAAATAGAGTTTAAGAAAATTTTACATCATCATTCTGGGCACCGAGCCCAATCAAGACTTCAGTATAATATATGATAAAAGGAGAGTTAGCAACACACTTTTTCTAACACATACTCTATTATTACTTAAATTTTTTTTGAAAAGTACAAGTCAGGGGGTGACTCATCAAATGAGATGTGAGACCTACCAAAGTTTACAATTGTTAATAAATTTCAGCCAGTAGTAGAAAGTGTGTTCCAAAGAGTGTGCTAAAGAGTATATTGCTAGCATTTCTCTATGCAACAATAGGTGTTGATTGCCACCTTATCCATGTGTATTATCATTACCTTCAGTGCTGAGATCAAGCATCAAACAAAACATGAATTTGGGGGAAGCAATACTTGCAATTCACGACACAGAGATGGCATAGACAGTGCCGTTCTTCTTAATGGAAAACATGCATTCAGCAGTGGTTTTTTCTAAGCTTTAGATAGAGTGACACACCATGTAGAATGCATATTTATGTATTTGATCCCAAAGTCCCTTAAGCAAGATAGGTATAGTTATGTTGAAACCACAATAGTTAGCATTTGACAAAGTACACGTTCCAAAACCCGCTCTACTTTACCATTTACATCACCTACCTCCTTCTAGCTTACTTCTGCAGGAAACTCCCTCCCTTATCTTATATTCTATCACATCCATACATTAATGCACAAATGTGCCCATCCATCCTTGTACCTTCAGTATTTACCATCTGCCTAACAAGGCCCTAAATGCTTAGGCTTAGCTCAAGTGTTTGGATGCATGGATATTGTGCGTAGAAGTCTATGGTTTGACTCCTTAAAATAAAAAATAAAAAATAGAAAGGTTAGGTTTATGCATGTATAAGACAAACAATTGAGGCAAATCTAACTCTAAGGCAAACTAGGACACAACTACAGGCTATCATATAAAATAAATAAATAAATTCAATTCAAGTAGCATATATTGCAGGATTGTTCTTGACTATTCGAGTTTAAATGCCTCTTGATAAGAATCACACTTATAGACTGGCTTCAAAAAATTTCATAAATTTAAAAATGATCTAGAACTTTAAAAGGAAGTTTAGATGGAAGCATGAATATCCAGTGACTTAATAAGGTCATTCAAGTGCAATATTTGTAAAGGTATCCAAATCAAAATCAAGTGTTCAAGAATTGAACATTGATTAAATATTTGAATTGAACATTGATTAAAGATTTGAGGGGAAAAAATAGTAAAACTTAACTTTAAAGTAAAAAACAAGGTAAAACCGAATCAACAACCACCACCAAGCCTACTCTACCAAAAAGTCAAAAGCCAAATTTTCAGTAAAAACCTTTATAGCAAAAGTATTTTCTAATGGTCTTTTCTGAAGTTTTATTCAGCATTCCTTTACCACTTTTAATTGAATTATCTTCCACTTGATCAACATTTCTTCTAAAGCTTATATTGTTCTTCTCATATGTCCAAATCACCTTATATGAGTCACCACACCATCATATTCTCAATAGGGGCTACTTCAACTTTCTCCCAAATACACTTGTTTCTAATCTTATCTTTTCTTGTATGTCTAATCATCTCATCTCTGCTACACTAATTGCTCTCGATGACATTTCACTGCCTAATATTATCTACCATAGAGCCTTGGTCATTTAATAGTTGTATGGTAGAGTTTTCCCTTGTGTTTGACTGGCATTTGGTATCATGAATCATGCTTTAAACATTTTCTTCATTTTATCCATCTAGCTTGAACTCTGTGTGACATCCAAATCACTTTGATAAGAGATCCAAGATACCAAAACTATGCGACTTGTAGTATAATATGATTTGTGATCCTCAATTAAGGAAAAACTGAAAAAGTGAATCATTAATGCAAACTGCTTAAAAAGATGAAAGTAGAAGAGACACCACAATCTTTTCAAGCCATCAACCTTCATAACTGAACACTTAAAACATATTCTGCACCATTAAAGAGTCAGTGATGCATGTGGAAGAGGGAGCACCTAAATATCATGTTCTAAAGAAAAACTGGGTGTATCTTGCCACTTGATTTGGCATCTAGCATCACATAAACACAAAATCATGGTAAAGTCAAAAGTGAACAACGGCAAAGAACTTAGTAAGTACAAGAAAACAAGAAACAATATGAAGGATATGGCTCAACTATGAACTATTTAAATAAAAATTGACCAACTGAATGTCAAACATAACCACAATACCATGCTTTGAAGAGGTAATGTGAAAAAGATGTTATTATTCAAAAGGATTCAGAGAGCTAGTGTAACAGAATATAGATGTAGTACAAACTACGAAATATACAGCCAGAAAACCCACTCAAGAATGGCACACAAACTAACCACTGTCAAATTATTTTTTTGAGTCATCCCCCAAAAAGCAAATTACTTTTTTAGTCAACAGAGACTACTGATTTAGACAAACAGAATGACCAATTGAGTCAAATCCAATCTATTGCATTGGTGTAGTTAACTCTATCTCTATGACCATCATTAATAAAAATAGCATTCCAACATATCACTTTTTTGCATGTTCACTGGTGGTTAAATGACTTGTGACTTTACATTTAGGTGATGCATGATGTCACAGAGAGAGAGAGAGAACAAGACAACTTTTTTAAGTATATTTTTATTAAGAAAAATCAGTTATTTGAAAGCAAGGTTAGTTTCGATCTCCTACAACAAACCTACTCTTCAAAAGGCAAAATTCATTTGTGTCAAAGAATTACATGTGAGGATCTCCTGGAAGGTACACCTCAAGACATTTGACACTCTAAAGGAATTAATTTCATCACTCTTGATTAAAGCAAACTTAACATTGTCGTAATTTTTCAAGTTACAAGCCCAAAAAAGGAAGTGGTGCAAGACACACCGAGTGCATATTTGCAAATGCCTAATAATGAGAAATTAGCACCAAAATCAAAGTTATATAGATTAATTTCCCAATGCCAGAAACATTTAAGCGTCAAGGCTCAAGGGACCCTTAAAAGATGTCAAAGGAAGCTGTATATCATGATAGGCTAATATTTTTAGAATATGTTCATTCTTCAACTTTGCTAGGAGAGTTTGTTTGATAAAATGAAACTAACCGGTGGAGTAATTGCAGGCAATGTTTGGGTGTGAGAAATCAGAAAATTGCCATTAGCAACAGGACAGGTTACTTCTTGACAAAGATCAATTCTTTCAGTATGGACAGGCACCCCAACGTATGAAACTCCAATTACCACCTCTCCACCATAAATAGCTTTACCTGCGTGAAGAATTGACAGACAATCCACTTATAATTTGTTAAAATAGACAAGTGGCACATGATAAGGAACAAATGAAGTGAGTACTGATAATATAAAATGATAGGTTATATAAGTCCCCCGAATCATTTGCAAACAACAGGCGTTTAGATGAATGATTATTATTATTATGTTTACATATACTTAAAATTAAAAACAATATTGAAATGTAAGTATGTAATGTAACTATGGGTGGTCAAATGTCCTGTAATCACCACTTCAGAGTACTACCATGCAAATAAAATAAAACTTGATGGAAATTTGAAAAGCAGCAAAACCAGATAAATAAGGGGAGAGAGAGAGAGAGAGAGATTACCAGAAGTAGCTGAGATCTTAAAGGTAGCCGCCTGGCCACTCACCACAGGGTTTGGTGATATTTCAACTCCAGACACCTTCACAGCATAGTCTGCCTTCTTATCTACAAATATTTTTTAGCATAAAAATAAAAAGACAAAAAGCTAACCATAACCTAAAACAAATCTGAACAAACAATAAACATAGATATAACAGCTGCCAGCACTACATGACATCACACAGTGACACTCTCACTCTAACACACTCTTTCAAAAACACTCTCACTCTAACACACTCTTTCATAAACACTCTTTGTGAATCTCACATCTTATATCATGATTTCATATTTTGTAATTTTAAATAAATTTTAATCAATCAGTATGTTAAAAAAAAGGTAAATAACCTTTTTCATCCCTAAATGTATAAAACGATGACAAATTTGTCCCCGAAAAATGAAAATTCAAATTTTAGTCCCTGAAAGTGAAAATAGTGCGACAAATATATTTATCCGTTAACTTCCGTCCGTTATTCAATGATGAATTTGTCGGCGTTCTACATATTCATGGACGAAAATAGCTATTTACTAAAAATATAATTTAATCTTTATTTTCTCCCTTTTTTTATCATTGCAAACATAACATTACAATAAGCACTTAAAAAAATAGGAAAACAAGCATAAGTTAGAACAAATATAATAATAAGCATAATCTATCTATTGTTTTGAAATTTCTAATGTGACAGTATCTTACTCAAAATATGAGACTCAAACAAAAATGCACAGCCATTAAGTTAATCCTTACAAAAAATGAGACCCAACTTGATTTTGTCATTGCTTTATGTTGCCAAAATAGAAATTTCAGAGTAACAAACGGATTAAGCATCAATATTGTACTTCTTATTATGTTTTTTCTAACTTATGTTTATTTTTCTATATTTTTAAGTGCTTATTGTAATGCTATACTTTCAACGATTAAAAAAGGGAAAAGATGAAGATTAAATTATATTTTGGATAAATAGTTATTTTCGTCCCCAAATGTGTAGAAACATAGGCTCTTTCGTTAATGGTAATGGACGGAAGTTAACGGATAGTTACATTTATCGCACTTTTTTCACTTTTAAGAAGTAAAATTTGAATTTGGATAAATAGTCATTTTCATCCCTAAAAGAAGAAAATTCAAATTTTAGTCCCCGAAAGTGTGACAAATCCATCACTCCATTAACTTTCGTCTGTTACCGTTAATGAAAGAACCTATGTGGTACAAAGGGATGAAAATGTCACAAAAATGATTGCCAACATAGCTCCTGAATAGATTTTGGACGAAAGATCCAAAGTGATCAGAGCTGTAATTATACGTACTTGTAAAGAACTCATGTCAGTAATTTACCGTTGGACGAAAATGTCAGTAAGTTACCATTGGACAAAAATGTCAGTAATTTTCTATTGGACCAAAATGTCAGTAATTTACCATTGAACCAAAATGTCAGTAATTTTTTATTGGACCAAAATGTCAATAATTTTTTTTTGGACCAAAATGTCATTAAGTAACTATTTGATCAAAATGTCAATGATTTTCCATTGAATCAAATGTCAGTAATTTTTTATTATACCACAATGTCAGTACGTTTCTATTGGACTAATTTGTCATACCCAAATTTCATTTCATTTAAAGTTAAATCTTTCCTCCTTTTCTTATCGTTACAAGCACAATAATAACATTACAATAATCACATAAAATAAAACATAAGTTAAAAGAAATATAATAATAACCATAATATTAATTAATAATCATCATTTGTCTCTCATAATAAAAAATATTCAAAATAAACACTCATATACTATTGTAACAGATTATTATGATTATTAATCAATATTATGATTATTATTATGTTTCTTTTAACTTATGTTTGTTTTCCTATTTTTTAAGTAATTATTGTAATGTTATTATTATACTTGCAACAAAATAAAGAGGAAAGATTTACCTTTAAATTATATTTTACCCTTAAATGAAACAAAATTTAGGGTATGACAAATTAGTCCAATAGGAACCTACTAACATCTTGGTCCAACAAAAAATTACTGACATTTTTGTCCATAAGAAATTACTGACATTTTAATCAAAAAAAAATTATTGACGTTAGTCCAATGAAAAATTAATGACATTTTGGTCCAATAATAATTTATTGACATTTTGGTCCAATAGAAAATTATCGACATTTTCGTTCAATGGTAACTTACAGACATTTTCATCCAAAATATATTCAACAGCCATGTTGGTAATCATTTTTATGATATTTTCATCTCTATGTATCACATAGGCTCTTTTCTTAAGAGTAACAGATAGAATGATGGATTTGTCAAACTTTTAGGGACTAAAATTTTAATTTTCATCTTTCAGGAACGAAGTTGTCAACGTTCTACACATTCAGGGACAAAAATGGTTATTTACCCTTTGAATTTTCATCTTTTCGAGACGAATTTGTCAACGCTCTACATCATATTCAGGAACTAACATGGATATTTACCCTAAAAAAATGTGTTCCTACCGTTCCACTTTAGCTAAAATAAGAGATTCCAATTTCAAACAGAAATCGAATGTGAACCCTAATAAATAAAAAAATTATTTTTTCACATAAATCCATGAAAGTAGCAGGACCAAGCACTTGCGAGGGTGGAAAAAGGATTACAAATCTCTCTGTGCAGAAAAACAATTATTATCAACAAATAGAACTAGTTAAACATTAAAACATAGAGAAGTAGTTCTAAATTTATAATCCTATCTTGCACTGATCGAGATTAACTCCTAATCAAATTATGATAATAATAAAAAGTCAAAACAGAGAGAGAGAGAGAGAGAGAGAGAGAATGAGAGAGAGATGAAGTACCGCAGTAAGTAACTTTAATTTTAGCTTGAGCGTGAAAGGGTGCAAGGAAGAGAATGGATAAGGACAGAAGAAGGTAGAATCTGGGAAGAAACTGAAACTCCATCGCTTGCTTCAAAAGGGCCTTGGAATGGAAGAAGAGAGTTTGGAAAGAGAAGAGACACACAACAAAACATTTTGCTTAGGTGTTACATTATAATAAATAGACCCACTGTATCCCAAAAAAATAATAACTAGAGACAAACTAACACTCCTACTTATATAGAATATATGTATGTGTCTATTTCTAGGATTTTTTATACAAGATATCTTTAATATTTCAAGCATTTTTTTAATTTATTTCCTAAACTATTCATAAAAAAATGCATTATAATTCAATATAAATTGTATTAGATATAAATCATTCAATAAAAATTGTATTAAATATAAATTTTAAAATAATCATAATAAAAAGCTATACATGATAACCACTTATTAATGTAAAAAATTACATTTTAATTTAATTTTTCCCATAAGTTTTTAAAAAATTACAAATAATTATTTTTATGACACTAATGTTTTCTTTTTTTTTTTTGAAACATGAATGTTTTCTAAATATATACTCAAAGTTTCTTTAACATCATTCTAATGGTGGATATTTTTAAAGTCCCAACAAGATCCGGTATAAGAAATATTAATGATATAAAAATATATTTTAAAATGAGAATATTTACTTTTTATTTTCAGTTCATAAATTTTCATTAACGTTTATAAAATATTATTTTACTTTTATTTCATTTTTTGAATATTTTTATTTATTATTCATAAAATATAAAATAAAAATAAGAAACGTTTGCATAATTTAATTTCTAAATTTAAATTAAATAAAATAAATAAATCAAGCACTGCGTGCAGTGCATGGCATCTTTTTTTAATAAATACAAAGGGGTCCAACCACCTAGTTTTGTTTCGTTCATGTTACAACATAAATTTCACTTTTAGAATTTGTGCCCGATTCAGTTAACTAAATACTATATTGCTTGTAGATGATGAATAACTTTTGACATAAATAACAACCACTTATATTTATTAATTGAGTGATTCAGAATTTAAATTTTAATTAATTATTAAGTATATAATAAATTGTATTGATATGAATACACTCACAATATGTGCATATTCACATTGAAAATATGTATTTATAATTCTAGACTAAAATTAATTATCGTTTTCAACACGAATTAATTATGTAGAAAAAAGAAAGTAGTATAACAATTATTTATAATTTATCTACTTTCAGCTTACTTTTATATGTTCTTTTTAAAAATCAAAACTTGTAAACATCTCCGGCTTCTCTCTAAAAAATAAATTGAACAAGGAGCTCAATTCCAACTAGATAAGAGGAAACTCATCATAAATTTCATGGATGGTATTCGAATGACCTAATACTTGAAGTAAAACTAGCCATATATACCACATATCAAATCTAGTTTAATAACTAAACCAAGGCCAACTATTTTTTTCAGTTAGGCCATTATGTTTAAGAGGATTTTGCATATCATGTAACAAATTCAAACTATTTCCAATTACATTATAAAAATTACTCTTTACTCATTAGGAGGTGAAGAGCTTGAAAATCTAATAATTGCATGCACTAGAAACCATTTATTATATTCTTCCAGCTAGTTGCATATTCTGCTTTTATTAAAAGCTATCAAATTTCTTGGGGAGAATATACCCCTACAGGCTACAGTTATATCCGTCTTTCTTTTTCCCTGAAAAACCAAGATATTTTTTGGGGGAGAATATTCGGATATTTCTCATTTTAATTGCAGGTTTTTAGAAGTTTTTTCACTCAGCAGCAAACGCGATGCACACAAACAACGAAACGGGATAAACCAAAACGTCGTTTAAAAAGAACAAACAAATATAGTAAAGTACTACTATTTAGGATGTCAGAACGGAAATTATCCCTTCGACAATCATAAAAAGCAAGTAATACACTGTTCAATCTCTCGCAATCCCTTGATCAAAACACTACTTATCTTTAGTCCACACACACTACGGTTATGGAAACATCAACAGTATCATCATCATTTTCATCAATTCTGATTCCAGCTTCCACACAAGTCATTACTGCTGGGCACACTGTACCCTCTGTGCACCACCAGGCATGTCATCATCCTCATCATATGCCTCCTGAGCTTGTTGCTTCCTCCTAGTCTCCTCCTCCATGTTGACATCATGGAGTGTTGTTTCCTCACATTCATCCAACTCCATGTCTGTCAATTGTGAAGAAGGCTTTGGTGGCAGAACAGCTTCCAAGGCCTTAACCTGGTCAGGGTTTAGAGAATCTGGGAACTCCACAGTGAAGTGAATGTAAAGCTTCCCCTTCATGAATGACCTCTGATACATGGGCATTCCCTCATCATTTATAGCCTTGTATGAATCTGCATGTATAACCAGCAAAGTTAGAATTTTCTTAGCACATAATAAAATAACCAATTTAATCACAGCAAAAATTGGGGCAGGTGTAAATCATTTGCATACCAGGCTTGACAACTTCCCCGGGATTTGATTTAATAAGAAGTTGACGGCCATCCAAGTGAGTCAGCACAAATTGGAAGCCACATAAGGCCTCAGTAAGGGACAAAGTGTGCTCTACAAAAAGATCTTCAGCCTTTCTTTTGAATTTGGGATGTTCCTTCTGCTGAAGGACAAAGACGATATCCCCAGTAATTGTGTCCGGCTGCAAAATACAAACAACTCAAAGATCATTATAAATTCTGTGATCCATGATCCATAACACACAACGCAAATGACATTACAATTCTCGTATCAGCATACCGCTTCATCAGCTTCGCCAGGGAATGTAATCTTCTGCCCGTTCTGCATTCCCTTTTCCACAATAACTTCAAGGACTTTTTTCTCCTGCACAACCTTCTCTCCCTTGCATTGTGGGCAGCGATCTCTGTCGTTGATAGTTTCTCCAGTACCCTTGCATTCATTGCAAGCATGCTGCATCTGCTGAATCATGGACGGGCCAAGATGTCTTATAGAAACCTTCATACCAGTTCCTTGACAACCAGCACACTTCATCGAAGCACCAGACTTAGAACCCTTGCTGAGAATTCACAGACAACAATCAATGTAAATCCCATTTGTGAAACAAGCAACAATTACGCAAAGAATAAATAAAATCTAGTCAATGTTTGAATTAATCAAATGGGTTAAATATATATACAAATATAAACAATTATTAGTCTCTCAAAATAATTGCCTCCTTGATGAAAATATGTCACATGTAACCCTTGAATTACCTCCTTCTGATTATATTTGACACATTTTCATAAAGGAGAAAATTTACTTTGAGAGACCAAAAATGAACAATGCCCAATCTACATGGACTAAAGACATATTATATATATAATCAAATTCATACTTTTAAGCCCCCCAAAAAAATTCCCTAAAGAGTAATTATTGTCGAAAACCAAACACTCAAAATACCCACAAACAATAAAAACACGTATATGTCCCATGGTTCAAAATTGTGGTCCGCAACCACAACCACAATTAAACACACGGCATTTGTCTGCAATTCCCAATAATAATCAAGGATTGACCGCAAACACAATTTAAGACCATGCTACGTGGTATTAATAAACATCATAATTTTAAACCAAACAAAAAGTAATTTTTCCCTAAAATCTAATCACCAATCAAAACCAAGCAAACTCTGAATTCACTCACCCAGTGCACTTGGAGCATATGACATTTCTGGAGAGGGAGAGCTTCTTAGAAGTCCCGAGATAAAGGTCCTCCAGGGAGACCTTGAGAGGGTGAACCACATCTTCTCCGCGCCTCTGCCTCCTACCTCGACTACTTCCACCTGTTCACAAAGCCATAAACCATTTAGCACAAATAAACTATCATTAATCATCAAAGATATGAATCAAAGTAATCAATCATAATAATAATCCACCTGATCCAAAGGGACTCCCACCTCCAAAGAAAGATGAAAAGATATCAAACGGATCATGGCCACCGCCACCACCCATTCCTTCCTTAAGCGCATCTTCACCATACTGATCATATATCTCACGCTTCTCAGGGTCACTCAGAACCTCATATGCTTGTGCCAGCTCTTTAAACTACACCAAACAAACAAACAAGCAAACAAACAAAAAAAAAAAACACACCATAAGCCTCACCAAACAAACATGCTTGCAACAATTTCACCACCACAATACAATCAATGTTAAGTTAACCCTAATTCTATCGATAAATTCTTAATTGAACTCTAATTTAACTGAACGAAACCCCTAATTGAATCGCGAATTGAGTGATTAAGAATTAGTACAACAAAAATTACCTTCTCGGGATCACCGCCCTTGTCAGGGTGATTCTTGATAGCGGCTTTCTTGTAAGCCTTCTTCAGATCATCCTGCGAAGCGTTCTTCGAGACGCCGAGGATTTCGTAGTACCTCGTATTATCGCTCTTCTTAGGTGCCCTCCCAAACATCTTTAATTATTAACGAATGAATCGAAATTGAAAACCCTAGTTTCAGGAAAGCGAAGAACAACAACGAGAACTGAAGAGTGAAAAAAAAAACTCCAGATCCGAATCAACGAGAGAAGAAGTAACACCACCCTATACTACCATCACTCCAGCGTGGGTATTTATACTTATTACTTACTGTGTTTTTTGTTTTTGTTTTTTATTTTTTGAGGGTGGAGATTGAGAGAGGGTTTAATAATGGACGGTTGCGATGGAGGCTCGTCAAGTGGGTCCCACGGGAGAAGGGTCTAGAATTTTTGTTCGCGTGTTTAGATTGGATGCGTGGACCGTTGGATGTGTGGGGTTGACGTTTGATTTTGTTCTAGATCCTTCGCAGCAAGCTCTAGGAAATGCCACAGTTTCCTTTTTGAGTTTTTTAACTTTTTTTTTTTCAAAATGATTTTTTTTTTCTTTTTTCTTTCTTTGAGTCCACTAAGAGCTAACCATTTTTTGTTTCTCAAATGATGACCACATGGATGTCACACCCTAAGGCCCTTTAGCTTATCTTTGATTGGTTTTGTGCAAATAATAATAAATTAATTTAATATCAATTTTGGATCATTATGTTTAGTAATTATTTTATTCTAATACATTAAATTTAAAAAGTTTCACTCTATTATATTAAGTTTTTCAAATGTCTCACTTTAATCCTTTTAATGAGAAACATTTAAAAAAAAATAGTAGAGTTGTGTGTTGTGTCCATTAGTTGTTGAGTAGGATGTTGATATGGCGAGACATTCAAAATAACACGGTTTTGAACGATGTCTTCTTGTTTGCAAAATAAGACATCATTGAAAAGAGTGTCAAATATAGGGGGAGATGGAAGAAGATCAAGTCAAGGATGAAGTATGTGTTTTAGAAGAAAAAATTTAATTTTTCACATGTCAAGACATTTGTAATTTGTTAAGTTTTTAAGAGACTAATCTTATGATCATTGCATTGCATAAACGTGATTATTAACATGCATACATGATTTTATTAAAATATAAAGGTTTTCATGTTTACATAAAGAAATTGATTTCTCATGGTTGAGTTTTGGAAAAATCATTTTACACTGTTTTAATCAATTACACAAGAATATAATCGATTACCAATTCCTGTTTAATTCAGAAAATCATAACTGACTGTTTTAATCTACTACCACTATATTGTAATCAATTACACAAATTCATTTTTAAATATGCATGACTGCCTTAATCGATTACCATAATCAGTAATCGATTACCTAGGCTTATTCTGAAATTGTACATGTCTACCTTAATCGATTACCACAATCAATAGTCGATTACATAAGCTTGTTTTAAAATCGAGTATGACTGTTTTAATCGATTACAAGCTCGATTTAATCAATTACATTGTTTGTAAATCTTTTCCAGAAAGTTGGAGAACATTTTAATCGATTAACTTTGTATTTAATCGATTACATATGACGATTTAATCGATTACTTTGGCGATTTAATCAATTATATTTAGTTACAAATGTTTTCTATAAAAAATTGTTAAGTCTTTTGTTTTGTAAGAACTTGATTTTGCGAAATACTCATTCTTACAAAAGCTCTCAAAGTCCGAGAAGAGATATTCTGAGTTACATTGATCTTGTTTCAAAACCCAGAACTCATGCATCATTGATCATATTGGTTTGAATAAGATTTGTCAAGAGTTTTACAAAGAGAGCTTTTAAAAAAATTATTTTTTTAACGCCCTTCCTAAGTAATCCTAAATCCTCCCACAAATCCTTCTATTACATTTTATAGTAAATATTGAATGAAAAGTAAAAATATTTATTTTCTTAAAAGCATAAAATATATTTAAAATATAGCATAAAAGGCAATAGAAGGATGATAATAGAAGAATTAAGAATTATTCTTAAAGATACCATTACTTAGGTTGTTTTATTTTTAAGGATGAAAATAATATTAAAGAGAAGTTTTATATTTTTTAAATCCACACATTTTATATTTTATTATAATTAAAAAAATTCATCTATTTTTCTTTTCTCTATTTTTATCTTCTAAATCAAATACACATTAAGATAGTATTTGGTAAAATTACACTTAAATGCATTTGAAATTAAAATTTTAAAAATTAACATATATCTTACACTTGTAACTTTATTTTAATTTAAAAGTTTTATTTTTTTTCCTCAATTCCCTTTCATATATCTTTCATTCCTTCCAAAAAAATAACAATGTTGTCCTATGTTACCAAATTTCCCACCATCCTAGAAGGCTAGAACTTTAATTACCCTTTTCCTCTTATAGCACCACCACAAGTCCCACTCCACAAAGTTTGTAAGTTTACAACACACTGTAGGATAAAAACCAGCCACACCCCATTAGTAGTAGCCAGTAGATTCAAAGTTGGAATAAACAAACAAAACAAACAAAGCCTGACATCTCCCACCACACCATCATCATCATCATCAAATCCAAGCACAACAATGGCACTCAAAAGGGCACTGTGGTTGATGCTGCTGCTGTTATCTGTAGCTGTTGCTGCCACCAACACCAACAATGTGTACTAGCCTTGTGCTGATGCCAGGATTCAGAGATCTGATGGCTTCACTTTTGGCATTGCCTTCAGTTCCAAAGACTCTTTCTTCTATAACAAGAACCAATCCCTTCAGCTCTCTCCCTGTGACCGACGCCTCTCTCTCCCTTCCTCCAACTCACAGCTTGCTCTCTTCCGTCCCAGGGTTGATGAGATCTCTCTCATAACCATCAACACCTCTAGTTTCTTCCCTGTAAGTTACACTATAACCTCTTCCATTTTTTCTTTCTTTTTTTTTTTCTTTGGCCTTGACTGATTGAAAGTGATGTTGTTCGTTTCTTATTCTTGGTTGGGGGGGCGGGGGGGAGCTGAAATCTTGCTTTGACATGGATGCTTGACTCTGCTGTGTTGGAAAGTTTGGAAATTTGAGGTGACTTGTTGGTTATATTTAGAGAGAGAGAGAGAGAGAGGAAGAGAAGACATTGTTAACGATAAGAAAAGTTTAGAACTTTGAGGTGACTTGTTGAGTATATTTAGAGAAATAGTATTAATTTTGTACAAAAGAAATGTATAAAAGAGAGAGGAAGAGAAGACAATGTTTTGGATAAAATGGTTGATGTCAGTGATGGATGGAGAGAAAATGTGATGTGGTATTCTTGAATAAATCAATGATCTGTTAGATGTTGATTATATTTGGAGAAGTTATATTGGTATAAAAGTTTTGTACAAAAATAGTTAGTTGGTCTGATAGAGAGAGAGAGAGAGAGAGAGAAAGGGAAGATAATGTTATAGAAAATGTGGATGATACTCTTGTATGAACAAGGGATGTCTTATATTTATATGTTGGTATACTATTGTCATTGTAGAATATGGGGATAATGAGATTGTGGTTTCTTTTCATTGGTTGGTAAGTGGGGTACTTCTATATTTGATATTGACATGGTGACTTCTCCGGGTTGTTATAGTTTATGCAGACTACATAGCGATTGTTTTCTAACTGCTAATTCATCTTTCTTGTGATTATGATGGTGAGGGTTCATCTTTCTTGTTATAGTTTTTGCTGGGAAAATGTTAGAAGTAGAAATAAATTTTGACACATTTTATAGCTATCCTATGACTTTCTCGTTGGACATGTGGAACTAACTAATGAACCTAAATTTAGTAACAGTTTTAAATGAGATATGAGAGGTTATTTATCACTATAGTATATGGAGTAGAAATTGTTATGTACTCTGAGACTGCTGCACCAACCTACTAAAAGCATAATATATACATAACCATGTTGAGGTATCAAATATTGCTTAATACCTACCATACAATACACATCCTGTCCTGCAACCTCCATTAAAGAAGTTAGGTACAATGGCCAAACCTGACCTATATTCTTTACATCTAGTTCAATGCCGAGGTTATGGTTCTAAACTATCGCTTTCATTTATTTTTCCAATATTCCACTAGTTTTGACATCTCACTCAATGAAGCAAAGTTTCTACTTTTGCAACCATCTTAAGTTTCATCGTGCATGCCAAGGTACTTGGGTGACTAGTTAAATTATGTCCTCTGCATTGCTAATTAAATATTTTCCCTGCTACTCAGTACCTTATAGGCTTGTAATAATCTTCACTTACAAGTTAAAGCATAATGTATTGTTTTATAGACTTGTAATAATCTTCAACTACTCCTTATTGGTGTTACAATTAAACTTGACTGCACACTTCGTATTGACTTAAATACTCTCAATTTCTATTGTATCTATCTCTTCACTGCTGAAATTAAGCCACTCTTCTTTGGTTATTAAACTTGATTGCAACTTTTAACCAGCTAAAATACTTTTGAATGTTGCTTTTATCTTTTTTGCCACTATTTAGTTTGATACTTACATCACTGTGACATCATTAGCTAAAGTTGTAACTTGCAATCACTGGTTTTACTGTTATATGCAGAGTACAGTCAACCTGTTTGACATGACAAGTTTATTAACATATGGTCAAAATGTACATCTGATACTCAATATTAAATATAAAAGTCAACGTTAAGTTAGCGAAGCTAACAATCATTCTCAACTATTAGTATAGCGATTTTGTTCAGATCTTTGTTGAATGTGATCAATGTGATTGTTAGGCTTGTTTACATGCATAAAGACATAAAACCAATAACCATGAATTCAAATCATTAGGCGGCATAGTCTGAACTTTGAAGTGTATCAAGAAGGCTGCTATTTTTGGAAAAGGGACATGGTTTAGAGTTTAATTTCTATATATTGTCAATGTAAGTTTTTTACACTATCAATTATAAATTATGGGTAGTCATAACTTAAGGTAATTATTGTCAAAGTCAACAAACTTACCATTCATGACAATTTGTTATTTGATGACAGTATAAAATTCCTCTATACTTTGATTACATGGACTATTTTCTCTAAGGAATTTGAAACTTGAAAGACCTACAATGCATGCTTGAGTTAGTAATAAAATGGCTTTTGTTTTTCTTAGAGATTCCAATTCACAAGTTCCTAATACAGATTCCCTTAGCTGAATTTGAGTATTGGAGGATATGCTCAAAACATTTGTTTATAACCACAAAGCAAACCATCAATTTTTTGTTGTTTCCAAAGATTATGGTTTATTGCTTATTTTTTATCCCTCACAGCTTCTAAGAAGCCATGGTGCTTCAACGCTTCTTCTCTAATAGGATAGAAATGAGAGTCTCAGGTCATGGTGACTTGCACTACGATCCTTTAAACTATCTACTTCCCTATGCTAAAAAAATAAAGACAAAACATTTCTGCCAAAAAAAAACTAGTGAATCAGAGCAACTAAGCAACTTTTTTTTCTTTTTTCAAATACATTTTTTTTTATCAGCCAATGTTAGTTGTTAAATGTTAGTGTTTTTGTTAATGGAGGGATTCGAACCCACGACCTATCCCTCTCACCCTTCCTTCCCCTCTTCACTTTTTTCTTAACCACCCAACCAACCTTATATCTCCTTCTTTTTCAAATACATGAATTAGAGAAAGTTTAGTTCCCTGAAAGCGAATATGAGAACCTCAAGAAGCTAAAACAGAAAAATGGCATATGAGTAGTGTCATCATTATAACTAACTTCCAATTTTCATTTTCATCATGATATATAGGATTCTTATGGTGGATATATGGTGGCATTTGTGGGGAGCAAATATGTTGCACGTTCCCCTCTTGCATTTGATGCAAACAACACATATACCGTAACAAATATTACACTGGTAAGAGTTGTAAATCATGGACCTAAAGAGTTGAGTTTTTGGTTTGTTATTGAAAGGCTTGGTTGGACTTTTCATTTGATTAGGTGCTAGAGTTTCAGAGGGGTAGGCTGCAGAACTTTTACTGGAAGAGAGACGGTTGTTCTTCGTGCAAGGGAAAATCGAACTTTGTATGCCTCAACAAACAAGATTGTGCCATCAGAACATCATCTTGAAAGGGCAGAGGAGGTGCAGTAGATTGTAGTCTTGGAATTTAGCTTGCATTTTCTGGTATAGACAGGCATCTCAGAGTGCTTAATTCATGGTTTGAAGTGGAAAACCTGCGGCAGTACTCTCTCTATGGCTTGTACTCAAATCTAAGGGACTCTCTCACTAGCCAGTATAACAAATTCTTTTAACAGCAGCAAAAAAATCTTCCTCTGGTTTATTTTGTTTGTTTCGGATGGTGTTAGTAATTTTTGTGACTATTTCTCTTTGCCTTCTCAATTACTTGTTGCTGGACATTTATTGTTTACCAATTTTTTATTCATAACATTACGTGAAGAGTGTGTACATTTTAGTAGGCTGCAAGTGCCTTTACTTGTTTCTTTCATTGGCTTCATAAAGTTTGCCACAAAATCTGAATGTGTATTGAATACGTGGCTTGAGAGGAGAATAAAGCTATTGTGATAATTAACAAGAAGTGCTTGGAATTAACATCTTGAATTCATTTGATGAGTTAAAGGTCAAATATATAGACCAAAGTTATAACAGAAATTAATCTTATCTTAATATCAAAATAACAAATTAATCTTATCCTAATATTAAAATAACAAATTAATCATATCCTTATATGAGTGCAAAACAATTAACTAATTTAAATATAAAATAACAAACCAATTTAACAAACCAATATCTAAATAACAGATATTTCTATAACAAACTAATCATATCCTAATACTCCTCCTCGTGGAGGGATAAGATGTCCAACTTGGTGACTAGAAAATCGAATTGTTTGGAGCCGAGAGCCTTTGTCATAATATCAACAGGTTAGGAATTTGTCTGAATATGTTGTGTGGAGATATTCTTATTTAGAATATGCTCACGAACAAAATGACAATCGAATTGCTTTGTATGCTCATGAAAAACTGGATTGGAAGTAATATGGATGGCTGACTTGCTGTCGCAGAAGAGTTGCATGGGTACTTTGTGGGAGAGACTAAGAGAGCTAAGAAGCGATGCACGTTGATCAAAGCCAACAAATGCAAACTTAACCATTAAGCAGAAGTCATAACACAATGCTTAACTTCTTAAAGAAGCAAATACGCTAAACCACCATAAGACAGAAGCAAAAAGGCTTAACCACTTGAAAGGGAAAGGCATAAGCAAAATGGTTTAACCACCTAAAAAGACAGAAGCAAAAAACTATTAATCACCTATAAGGCAGAAGAAAAAAAATGACTTAACCACCTGAAAGGCAGAAGAAAAATGGCTTAACCACCTAAAAAGGCATAAGCAAAAAAAAAAAAGACTTAACCACCTGAAAGGCAGAAGAAAAATGGCATTGATAGATGCAAATGATGGGCACAAGTTGTACACCCCTTCATGTTCAACACCCATTCTAATTGTCCTCTTCCTCTTTAGGTCTCGTAAGTTTTTCAACTGAGGGTGCAGAGGAGACCGCCAAGGACATAAGCTTTGCCCAATTACCATAATTGGATTGACCACAAAGGAGTACTATATTGAGGGTAACTCCAGGGTTATCTGAAGGATGGAGATAAAAGGTGATTTAGGATCAAAAACTTTGAAGGTTCTTGGTGCGGAAGACATGGTGGAAGAAGAAAGAGAAAAAAAAGGTTTGTGGATCGCCAAGCTCTTGATACCATAACAAGAAGTGTTTTGAATTAACATCTTAAATTCATTTGATAAGTTAAAGGTCGAATATATAGACCAAGGTAAAATAACAAACTAATCCTATCCTAATAATAATTAAGGCTTAAATATATTTTTGGTTTATGCAATTTAGCATTTTTTTATTTTCATCTTTGTAAGTTTTTTTTTTTTTCATTTCAGTCTTTGTAAAATGATCAAGCTCAAACATTAGCCCTTCTCCTGTATAAGTAGTTAAAGATCCATTTACAACACCACTGGACCAACCATGGTTATCACAAACTGCACCACGTCACCACTAAGGCGCACCAAGCAATAGAATGCACCAACCATGCCTCAAAACCCAATAGGCCAATGCCAATACTTGCCATCTTCTGGTTGGGTGTATTTTGGATGTACGTTTTTGTTGAAGAGGGCAACTTGATAGAATTGCAATCTGAATGAACTTCAATATTCAATAATTTTCATAATTATTAAATCTAAAACATGTTCTTATATATGGACCATTTTTTTCTCGAGTTTGTAAGCATGTTTAATGGCATGACTAATATCTATTGTTTGGGATTTTTAAGTAACCCCCAGTAATGTATTTGCATAACAGATAGGGAACATGTGGGAGTATTCTTGGCTAAGTTGTGTGTTATTATTTGATGCAAAGAATAGAAAAGGCTGACTCAATGGTATAAGACTCATATGTATTTACATAATAAAAGCGATTTATTTAGCGGGAGAACTTGTGTTCAATTCCCACCGTGTACAATTTTTTCTTGGATCAATTACAACCACACATTGCGAGTGGAATTTGTCTTTGACATAGGAAAAAAATGATACAACAGCCTGTCCAAGTGTTTTGAGAATCGGTACAACAACAAAATATATGCAAGTTTCCATGGATGAAACTTACTATAAAAAACAGTTAGAGAAGAAATTACACCAAGTTTTGAGCTCTTTCATATTGTCTTTTTGGTTTCTTAAAAATTAAGCCCTTTTCTTTACCTTTGTTTGTTGTTATGTGGCTCATTAATTAATAAAGGGAAGAAAACTAAAGTAGAATACAATGTAGATGAGATGAGACGTATCACATAGAATCAATACATTACAAACGCTATTTTCTATCATTAATCTAATTTATTTAGAATGTTTAAAGGGTTCATAGCATGAACTAGTATTGAGCTTATTAAATTGATTGATGCTTATAAGCAATCATATATGCTTAATAAGTTACAAATCAGGTGAGAGGAAGTTATAAGGTTGGTTTGGTGGTAAAAAAAAGGGAGAAAGGGAAAGGTTGTGGATTTAATTCCCCTGCTAACAAAAGTACTAATAATTAATAACTAACATTTGTTGATAAAAAATCAGAGGCCACCAGACATTATTCGTAAATGGATCTTCAACAACTCACGCAAGAGAACAACTAATGTTTGAGCTTGATCATAGATTCCTTGCTAAAACACCTTCTAGAAACTAATTTCTAGAAGGGGCTAAGTTTGGCAAAAAAAATATTATCAAAAACAAAAAAAGAAAGGAACTTTTAAAAATTCAGAAAGGTGTATTTAACATTTGAAAAAATAAAGCTCAATGAAGAAAAGAAAGAAAATATTTTTGGGTGTACTAGAAAATTCTTGAGTGGAGTCCAAGAATTAATTTCTCAAGATAGTGAGATCCTTATTTAAAAAATTGACCTATCTCGTCATATATTTTTTCGTATGTATGAAGCTACATTGAAACCCTAACAACATATCTAAGGATGAAATTATTTATCCATTATGTAACACCATGTTAATAAAGTAGAAAGAATATAGTTTGAACCCTATCTAATTCACTAGTTACTAATTAGTCAAATTAAATCAGTTAGAAAAAAAATTGTCAACTTAAATTAATTAGTCATTCATGTAGTTATTCTTTAACACACATCACAATAAATTTTAATTTTTATTAAATATCATTTTCAGCATTATTAGCTTTAGCCCAACTACATTTTAATTTGCACATAAGTTTTAAATTTATTTAAGTTAATGAATTTTCTCTAAATTAAGTAAACATTAGAATTATAGGTTCCTCAATAATTACAAGTAGTGCTGATGATGATGTTGATCCACAATACTAATTAAAATATTAATTTTGAAATTTTTGAAATTTAGAAAATTAGAAAAAAAGAGTATCTATTTTTTCTGTGAAAGAAAAAGAAATAGATAGTATATCACAATAACAATTCAATTCAATTAATTTATTAAATTATGTATATATAACACAATTACTGGCAATATAAATGTTTTATATTATTATTTAATTACAAATTATTATGTAAATAAATTTGTTAATTTTGGCCATGGGATTCTTCAAGGATTCTCTATAGACCTTAAACTTATCAAATCCTTTTGGAGTTCCAATGTTCTTCCCAGATATCACCAAACCTTGTGATGAGATTCCAACAACCTTGCCCCACATGATATAGGTCACTGAAACCTGGGTCCTTCACTTGAAACTTTAAAATGCTGTTGTTAGGAAAGATTCGATAGATTCTATTCACATAAGAAAATTCAGATGATAGAAGGAGAAAAAGATATTACAACAATTGTTAAGTTTATTGAGAATAACAAAATTTACAATGAATAGGTTGAAAGTGCTCACGCTCACTAAATCCAAAACACAAAGTTCCTTGTAAAGGATACTACAACTAATTGTCTAACTAAAAACAGTTACAACGAAAAATAGTTATAATTATAGAACAACCTATGTTAATGAACCACAAGACTAAACACTTCATGTTACGTGACTAGACGCTCCGCCAGATTATAGAAGATTGGATGACCAAAACAACAGACAAGAGTATTGGGCCAAACGACTAATGTGTTGAGTGATAGCCTTTACATGTGGAAACCCAAGATTGCTAATGAGAGCCTTCAGCCAGATCCCTTCCTTTGTTGATTCTTCTAGAGCCATGTACTCTACCTATGTAGTGAATAAAATCATTGTGGGCTGAATTGTTGCCTTCGAACTGATAAGAGAGTTACCAATAATGAATGCGTACCCAGTCACAAATCTCATTGCATCCAAATCTGTAGCATAGTCAGAATCACAATAACTAGTATGAACACACACAACAACCAAGATGGAGGGTGAATTGGTTAAAATTGAGTCTTTAAAATTTCTTTAAAACAAGCAGCGGATATAGGATCTTTATCACAATTATACCAAGAATGCTTCAATTAATCGAATCACTCAGCCCAAGAAAACAATTACTAAAAGCTTCACTTGTTGAGTAATAAAGATTTCACCAAAAGAATCACAGATTAAGATGATAAGAAGAGATTACAGAAAGTAATCAACACAAAGAGCTATACTGGTTCACCTCTCAACAAGAGAAGCTACATCGAGTTTCTTCTAACCAACCTTAGCTAGAGTTCCACTATTAACAAAATTTGTTCTTTACAAGCTTACAAAATATCACTCTTTATCAACCCTAGATAAAAGAACTGAAATCTAAAATCCTATTAGATTTCTAATGATCAAGACATAGAGAACTCTTCTCTACTCTTTCCTCTAGAAAACCTTACTTTAGAAAAGCTTTAAAGAACCCTTTTGAAATAGCAACTTACAAGATGAAATGTAAAAACAAATTACACACAAAAACTAATGGAGAGAAACAACCTTATAATCCAAAGTATATGAATGCATATGATTACCAATCTTGATCAAGGTTGAAAGCAAACAAGTTTTCGACCAAACTCTCCAAAAGCTTCTTTGAAATCTTGCCCAAGAAATCTTTCAATACACCATGAAGATTTGAATATGTGGATAAGAGCTTTGTTACTCAAACAATCTCTTTTTACTTCAGAAGGCTTTTGAAAACTATGAAAATTCGTAATGTAGTGAGTTGTGATTTTCAAAAGACCTAACATCTATTTATAACAAACTGTTGTAACTGAATGTAATCGATTAAATCGCCTAAATAATTGATTAAAACTTCATTCGTAATCGATTGAAAACAACTTTAATCGATTAAAATGTTATTCAATTTTTTGGAAAGGTTATACGAACAAATTAATCAATTATTTCGACCTGTAATCGATTACTACAAGGATTCTCTATTTCATAAATGAACTAAGTAATCGATTACTAATAAATTGTAATTGATTAACATAGTCAAGTCATGTTCTGTGTTTATACTGAGTTACTTAATGCTGGTAATCGATTATTTTGTTCTTCAAAGCTTAGGTAGTAGATTACCAATATGTTGTAATTGATTAATAGAGTGAAAAATAGTTTTTCTAGAAACTTAAAACTATGAGCACTTTACTTTGATGCAATCATGAACCATGTGCTTTTATGAAATCATGAATGCAAGTAATTGAATGTTTATGCAATGCAAAGGATCATAGGATGATTCTCTCTTACATCAAGCAACTTGCAAATGCTTTCAATTGAATGACATGTACAAAGCTAAAACACTCATCCAGCTTTAGTATATATCTTGATCCTTCTTCATGCTCCCCTTGTATCTAACACATTTTCCCATGGTATACGAATCCAATATCACTTGTGCCCTTAAAGTACTTGAACATACATTTCATAGCTTGCCAATGTTCCTTCTCAAGATTACCCATATACCTACTCACAACATTAACTGCTTGTGTTAGGTCTGGTCTGGTGCATATCATAACATACATGAAACTACCTACAACTCTTGCATATAGAACATGAAACATGTATTCTTTTTCTCGTTCTGATTGAGTAGTATTGAATTTAAATAAATTAATGGACCTTGTCAGAGGAGAACATACTAGTTTTGCGGATGCCACCCAAAAACGATTTAACACTTTTTGAATGTATTCCTTCTGACATGGGAAAAACTTCTTCTAGACTCTATCACTCTTAATCTCCATGCCCATAATCTTTTTAGAAACTCCCATGTCCTTCATCTCAAATTCACTACTAAGTATTGTCTTCAGCTTTTGCATTGCCAAAAAATTTTGAGATGCTATAAGCATGTCATCCACATAAAGCAGTATATTGATGTGGGAACCATCCTTCAGCTCGCTATGATAAACACATAAGTCATTGGGACTTCTAATGTACCAATGGTAGATAATGAACTCATCGAATCTCTTGTACCACTACCTTGGTGATTGCTTTATCCCATAAATAGACCTCTTCAATCTACAAACAAAATTTTCCTTTCCTTTAACCTCAAAACATTTAGGTTGTTGCATCATGATGTCTTCCTCTAGTCTTCCATGGAGAAATGCAGTTTTATAATCTTTTCTCTAACTCCATGTCTAGAGTTGCCACTAGGGCCAAGAAAACACGTGTGAAGGTGTGTCGAACTACTAGAGAGAATATCTTATTGTAGTCCACTCCTTCCTTATAACTATAGCATTTAGCTACCAGACGTGCTTTATAAAATACAACTTCTTCAGTGGACAATACAAATTTCTTCTTGCAGATCCACTTGCACCCCATTACTCGTTTGCCTTTAGGTAGCTCAACTAAATCTCATGCCTGGTTCTTCTGAAGGGATTCCATTTCTTCATTCATAGCCATTGTCCACTCCTTAACTTTAAAACTGGAAATTTCTTCGTGATAAGTGGAAGGTTTGAATGAATCAATGTCTTTTTCTACCTGTAGCGCATAAGACACTATATTACAGTCATATTTTTCAAGAGCTTTGTTTTGCCTTCATAACTTTCTGGGTGTTGTGGTTTTTGGCTTCTTTGGATGGTTTTGACTCTTCCAGTCAATCCCTTCAACTGGTGTTGTATTATGATGTTGAGGGTACATTTGAAGATCATGATCACTAATGTTTCTAATTGTAGAGCTATCAAACTCCACCTGCTAGTGACATCCTTAGTCTTGCCTAAATCTTCATCGAATCTCGAATGCAACATAGAGAGTTTGTCAAAGACGATGTCTCTACTCAAAATGACCTTTCTTTCAGATGGAGACCAGACTCATAATCCTTTGACTCCATCTCCATATCCCATAAGGAATCCTTTCTTGGCTCTGGACTTCAACTTACCTTCACTTACATGATAGTATGTCGAACATCCACACACATTTAGCATTGAGTATTCAACTAGTTTGTTAGACCATACCTCAATAGGGGTATTAAAGTCTATGACAATGGATGGTGAGTGATTCATGAGATAACATGTTATGTCAACTGTCTCACGAGATAACATGTGGCCATGACGCAAATGCCATAGAAAATTATCATTGGACAAACCATTGGACACATGGCTTCCAAATTGTGAAACATCAGAGACAGAACTTGTTACAGTGGACCCCTGAAGGATGTAAAAATTTCCTTGCTTGGTTCCTTGCATTACCACATACTTCTTTTTCCTTCTAATATGCATAACTCCACCTTCAACCTAGAAAGAAAAACCTTTCGAATCCATGACATCCATAGATATAAGATTTTTTTAAAGCTCTAGAACGTGATGAACTTCAGTTAAGGTTCTAACAACACCATCATGCATTTTGATTTGTACAAAACCTATACCGGCATACTTAAAAGGAACATCGTTACCAATGAGGACATTACCACCAAACTTCTTCTCATATGTCACAAACCAATGTTTATGTGGACATATATGATAAGAACAGTCTAAGTCCAATACCCATTGTTTAGAATGTTGTTGTAGTTGTTCACTAACAGACACAACCAAATCGCTTTTCAATGAGGAGTCATTTTGAACAAGAGCGACAACAAAATATTTATTTGCTTTCTTTGGATAGTCTCGCTTCTAAAGACCCGGTTCTTTGCAATAATTACATATGTTCTTAGGATCAACTTTGACAAAATTCATAAATAATATAGGGATTAAAAATGGGATAGGGGTTCTTTAAGATTCTAAATTATGAACAATACTTATTTCTTATGAGTCAAGCCGATAAAATAAATAAGATGAACTACAAAAATTCTTGCCCATTAGCAGAATTAGTCATCGATAATCCGGACACAAAGGCTTCATCACCATTCCCAAACGCCTTTAGTTAAAGGTCTCTAGAATAGAGACTAGAAATTAATTCTTCAAGTGTAATGGAGTCCTTGTCTACACTAAGAGAACTCACAAAAATTTCATAGGAGGGAGGGAGAGATGCTAACATAATCATTGTTATATCTTCATCTTCCATCTTGACATCAATGTCATGTAGCTTTATCAGAACAAAGTTTAGTTCATCAAGATGTTTCACTAGTGGCATTCATTCGTTTATTCAAAGGCCAAACAATCATCATTTTAGAATTAACTTGTTACAAATTGATTTCGTCATGAAAAGTTTATCCAATTTGAGCCAAAGTCCAACATCAGTTAGCTATTCATAAAGAACCTCATTAGACAGAGATACAAGAATTAGCGAATGAACCTTTTCATCTTGTAACTAAAACATTGGCTTATCAATCTTCACAGTTGATCGGAGATAGGAGCCAAGATGCTATGTTCTTTCAATATGGCTCGCATCTTGATGCACCAAAGGTTGAAGCTAATCTTCCCTGTGAATTTCTCAATCTTTATTGTGTGACCATCTTTTTGATAGAATCTTGAAGACACAACACCGATAGGTAACAAATAGAATAGTTGATCACTGATGATTTGATCTATCACGAAACATATGTGAAATTGATCTTGAACTGAAGCTCTAGATAACAATTTGTTAGAAAAGATTCGAGAATTTCTATTCAGACAAGGAAGTTCAAATAATAGAGGGCGAAGAGAGATATCACACAAATTGTTAAGTTTATTGCCAATAACAAAATTTACAATGAAGAGGTTCAAAGCGCTCTCAAGTTCATTGAACCCAAAATACAAAGCTCCTTATAAAGGAGACTACAACTATTTGTTTAATCTAAAATAGTTACAATAGAAAAACATAAAATTGTTATAATTACAACACAACCTATGTTAACGAACCACCTGACTAGATGCTCTACTAGATTGCAAAAGATTGGGCGACCAATACAAAATACAAGAATACTGGCTAAACGACCAATGTTGTTGTTCACCCTATCTCCATCATCCAACAATCAAAAGTCATTTTCTGCACAAGCACATGCAAATAAGACTTTCACTACATCGGGATAGTATATGTCATGAAGCTCAAGAAACTTGTTCAACCCTTGAAAGTCTAGTATGGTGGAGATGGCAAAGCCTTGGTTGTTTAGCCATTAGAGGGAAAGGGTTTTGGGTGGCACAATGTGCACGTTGGAGATAAACCATGGGAAGTCTCTGATCATGTTTTCATCATTGTTGAATCATGCCTCAATTTAGGCAACACCGATTACTCCAATGATTGGAAAATTGTTGCCTATTAATAGAATAGACAACAATTTTATAATTGTCGGCAATAATATATTTGTTTTTATCCTTTTATTAATTATTTATATGTAACCGTTGCTTATTTATATCAAGCCATAGTTTAAAATTGTTCACAAGGTATAGACTATGTTTTCTTAATTGTTGATGAGTTAGGTCGCATTTTGGAAATGTTGCCTTCAAATTTTAATATACCCAACACCTCATAAGTGTGGCCTTTCAAGATTAAAATAAAACAATTGGAATCGTAAAAACACATGAATTTGTGCTACTAGACTAAAATTAAAATATGAATCCCTAAAATCCAATGTTATTAAAACTGCACTAGTGATTGAACCAATTAAGGTATTAGTTTAAGGTTTGATGGTTCAACCGTGATTGAACCGATAATTATTAAATTATATATTTAAAATAATTTATATTAAGTACTATACTAATATGAAACAAAAAAAACATATAAGTATAATATAATATTATTAAGTTTATATATTCTACCAGTTATCATGTAATTTTTTTATATTGTTAGTAACATAACTATTTTTCAAATTATTAGGTTAAGTGATTTTCTTAAACAATTGCAAAATTGCAAAACCAAATGAATAAAAGAAAGTTATTAATGAATAAAAATGACTTACAAATTAAACATGTATGTCTTAGAATTCTAACTACCAAGACATGGAGAATAAAGGCCCATAACCTAAAGCCCAATTAAAAAGTTAAGAAGCAAAACCTTACTCGCACTATTTCAGAATCACCAAAACACATGCACCATCAAAATTCGCAAGTTTATCTTCCTTTGTTCCTTGAATCTACATCATCCCTGCAAAAGTGGTATCCTTTTAATTCATCATTGAAGGCAACAAAGAGGAAAAAACTGATCGTATTGTCTTATTGTAGCTAGCTGAGAAGACATTTTCTTCTTCTTCTTTTTCTTCTTCTCAATCTGATCTAAATCCTTAGTGATAAATTTATAAAAACCAGTTCAAATCATTAAACTACAAGATTTTATCGGTTTCGGCTATTCTTGAATGGTTTTTATAAGTTTTATTTTTCACTTATATCAGATCGATTCACTGGTTTTCCGGTTGAATCGTTTAGTTTGATCTGATTTTCAAAATCATGTTAAAGTCTATCATTTTTTTATGAAATGATTTTCTATGTGTGGCACAACAGGACAACACAATCTCATTGTCATCTCTTTCTCATCAAATGTCCCTCGTCTGACAATACATTTTATCTCTATCTTTTTATATAAGTAGGTCCTCTCTTAACACTTATTACGCCTTTCCTTCTCCCTCTCTTTATTGCGTTTCTTTTTTATTTTCAAGTTTTCTACTTCAACTTTGGTGAGAACTAGATGGGTCATTTCTTCAAGGTTACTTAACTTTCTTTTCTCCTTCTCTTATGCTCAAATTTTAACTTCGTTATTTGATATTTGATGAGGGGGATTTTGTTTAAGGATTGTTGCATGTGTTAGGGGAAGTCTATGAACATGCAATTAGGTGCCCTCTGAATTGTTACGGTAGACTAATCGACATCTTGGAGTAATTATGGTCTGACTCTTTTTATGGTGTTTTACTCTCTTCTTAATGGCTACGAGACTCTTGTTGCAGTCTGATCATACTTTTGAAACCTAGTTTCTTGCTTTGTTAGTCAGAGGGCCCCACCACTCTCGCTTTTGTAATTGCTTTTGATAGGTTCAGTAAACTTGAATTTTCTAGCCAGTTTCAAGTTTGGCTTTTGTATTGTCATGTTGTATCAAAACTACTATATAATTAATATTGCTCTTAACAATAGCTTTAAATCTAGTTTATTGATTGACTCTAATCTTTCACAAGTTTGATTGACTATTTCCTTTAGAGCACATATTTGGACTCTGAAACTAGATATTTATTAGAATGTATGTAAATATCAATTTTAGACTATAGTTTATTTTCCTTATTCTTTTTGGTGTATGTTAACAATATATTGCAACTTGACTTTCTTAGTAACTTGTATAACTTAGTACATTTGAAACCAAAATGCATGATAAATGAGAAACCATTTTATGAATTTGAAAGGAGATGAAGGTATAAATTACTTCACTATCACGAGTCACATTGACTCAACATTTCCTACAATATTTATTCTAATATTATAGTTGGTCACAGTTACTTAACAATTCATACATTTATATTCCTTTTTTTCTTCTTAGTATGTATGCTAAGAATTGAAGAAAGTTGTTCTTTGTTGTGGTAGTTTTGTTCCTCTAGAAGGTTCCATTTTTATGTTCCCTAACCTTTGTCATAATACAATTTTGATTCATCAACATAATCATCTCAGGTTAGAATACATGGTAAATGATAATTACATTTTCTTTTGTTAGCTAGTAATTAGGCTTTATGTTTGCCATTGATTTCTTTATTTACTTTCTTGGTTTGATTATTATATAATGAATAAGAGATAGTTGAGCAACCTAGAGACTCCCAATTACTTCTTGTTTTAGTATGGTAAAATAGTATTTTATTCTGTTTGATCACATTTTGTCACTGTTGTCATTGTTGAGTTCCAAAAGTTTGGAACTCCTATTATTTTCTTCTTCAATGGTGTGCTTTGATTATGATGAAGGAACTACCCACATCTCTTGTTTTCATTTTATATCTTGTTTGATACAAATATGGCATAGGCCTACTCAATATGGTTTTGTATATCAAAGGAAATCATTATACAATCTTTATCCTATGACAACAGTAAAGGTAACCCTAATTACTCGGTCATTTAATAAGTTTATTTAGTTTCTTGCTTCATTTTTTCTTCCAGGATTTCTATTAAACTTAAGATTTTAATTGCTTTAGATTTAATGGAATTTACATATTCTTATATGGAGTGTGGGTATGGGGCACAAATAGTTGTTGTTATTGGATTTAATGTATGGTTTTTCCTCATAGGGAAACTTCAATGATGAATAAGTGTATATGTTTGTATAATCATAAATGCATATGATACTTTTGCAGGTTGGTTAGAGTTCTTTATTTGCTTCTATTTACTTCTGTAGATAGAATACAAAGGACTTGTGCTAAAAATAACAAGAATTGAATAGGATAAGCCTTTCCATGATTTCTAGTAACCTACAAAGAATTTTATTTGTAGGTTGTACGTTACTAAAAATCGTGGAAGGGCTTTCCTCATTCAATTCTTGTTTTTTTTTTAGCATAAGTCCTTTGTATTTTATTTGTAGAAGCAAATAGAGAACTTTGACCAACTTGTAAAACTATCATATGTATTTATGAATATACAAACACATTCACTTATTCGTCATTGAATTTTACCTAGGAGGAAGAACCATGTATTGAATCCAATAACAATAATGAATCAAATCCCAACCCCACACTCCATAAAAAAAATATGTAAATTCCATTAAATTTGAAGCAATTGGAAACTTTGGTTTAATAGAAATCATGGAAGAAAAAAATGAAGTAAGAAACTAGAAAAACTTATTAAATGACTGAGGAATTAGAGTTACCCTACTACTCTCATAGGATAAAGATTGGAGAATGACCTTTTTTGATACACAACCATATTGAGTTGCCTTATGCCATATTTGTATCAAACAAGATATAACATGGAAACAAGGCACATGGGATGTCCCTTCATCTTAATCAAAACACATATTCAACTATAATAGGCATGGATATGTATATCACTACCTTGTTTCCCAACCAGGGGGAATAAAAGAGAGAACCAATAGGATTTACACTGGAAGTTGTTGTAGCATGATTTACACTTAAAGTTGTTGTAGAACTATGTGAAGTGTACAATGTCAATTATTTTTCTATAAACATTAGTATACAATGAATAAGAAAAACTGAGACATGGGGAGAAATATACCATGAAGATGACAAGGGTTTGGTAAAGTTCTATGTCTCTTGTTGTTAGAAGAAAATGTTAAAAACTAAATAATATTTATTAGATCCAAGTAGATTGCAGATAGAAATATTTATTGAGATTGTACATATCATGTTTGGTTACATCTTTTGACATAAACTTTTTGTCATCATGCTTGAATACTCTTGTATTTTGTTCCTCCATTTTGCTCAGGACTGAACTCAGTACATGCTTTGATGAACAAACTTCTTTTAGATCAAATACCCCAAGAATAAAATACATATATTATTTTAGCATAAAATCATTGGTTTTCTTTGCATTTGTTTCTCTAAGAAAAGGTTTTAGGATTAAGGAGACTAATTTAAAAGTTGTATATGGGGTTCATCTATCACATGATTATTTACACTCACAAACCAATGAAGTGTTATGTTACAAGCAAACAATGATAGATTCACAAGCCAAAGACCATTGGAGAAGAAAATAATAGAAGTTACAAACTTTTGGAACTTAGCAATGACAATAGTGACAATATAATTAAAAGGAATAAAACCACTATTTTACCACACTAAAGCAGGAAGTGATTGGGAATCATTAGGTTGCTCAATTATTTTTTATCTTCTTTATATATATAAAAGTCAGTAGGTTTGGAATATAATTGTCAATTTTATTTTTCCACCCAAATGTAGGGTAATGTTGTAATTATCAATGTATGCATTATGGAATCTTCTTTTGCCTATTATTGAGGCTTTATTAGTGGGATTCATTAAATTTGGTCATTTGGTCATGCCTCATAATATCCCTAGAAGGCTAGATGTTTGATTGACACAAGTTGTTCCAGTTTCACACTTTAATTCAATTGATGATTGGGAGAATCTCAATATTTCCCTAGAACATTTTGACTAGCACAAACTATTTCAGTTTGACGCTTTAATTCAATTAATTAAGTGTATCTCAATAGGCAATACTTTGTAATCAAGCAATCAATTGATGTTCTTCTTAATCTCTTTCTCTTCCTCATTGTCCTCATTCTCTTTCTTCTTCACGTTTTTTCTCTTCATCATTCTACTTCCAAATAATTTTTTCATCTTCGCTGTCAAATTTCTAAATCGCTTAAAGGTCTTTTCTTTTTGTTTGATATTTAAGAGGTTTCGTATTTAGTTTAAGTATTTTCAGGTATTTCTTTCAGAACAAACAATGAACATTTATGTTAATTATCTAAGCAATTATACAATATTTCTAGTGATGTAGACAACAATGCAAGAATTTTCTGAGAACATTGTCAACATTATATGAGCGAGGAGAAATTGTTCCAAATGGAGGAAGATACAATGATTATGTCATAGGCAAGAAATTGGGATTTGAATAAGATATTTTTTCATATCCTTGCTTTCATGTTTCAACTTTGCATTTTGTTATCTTATTTTTTATGATTAGAAGGTCAACCAATTACATTAATGGTGTTTAATTAGTAGTAATTTACTTTACATGTACTTTTGAATTTGATATATATTGAGTATATTTTTCCCAAAAATTTTCTTTCGAAAAACAAATTTTGAATTTTATATATACTGATCTTATCTTTGCCAAATCAATTTCAAATTAATTTGGTAGTTCCACGAATGACATATTAAGATTATGTCAGATTCTATTATTTTGGCTATATTGAGGGATGTCCATTTTGCAATGTTATGTTGCAGGTTAAAATAATAGTTTTTTTTTTTTTGCTTTGCACTTGTTAAAAAATGAAACTTGCAACTATGTTTTTATTAAATATTAAATCTATTTTTTCGTTGTAAAGCCTATATGAAGGCTCAATGAAGAATTAGCTAAACATTATAAATTATGTGTTTGATTTTGGTATGTTATTTCACACATCATATATCATGAATGACCATATTCACTATAATATAGGTTCTTGAACACATAAAAAGCCTTATATTTTTGTAAAATTTAGTTGCTCTTTTTTTTAGATAAACAATCTTCTTTCTTAATCAAATGAAAATCATAACAACTTATCCTTAAACAGTTAAACTATTATCCAACTTGATCAGGGAAAGATGTTAAAGAAGACAAACATCATTGGTAGAGAAGTAAATGGTAGTGATGTTACTACTTGAAAATTTTCTCTAATTGGATAAGTTAAGCGTCGAAGAGGAGCACTTGTTACTGAACTTTTAGTGAATAGTAGAGTTATAAGCAAGTCATGATGAAATTAAATTTCTCTTCATATTATGTGCTTGCAGTAGATCATGTATGATGGTAGAAGGGCTTAGAATATTTTAACAATATGAAGTACAAGTACTATATTACCTAATCAAAAAATACTATGCACATGTGATTTATTTAGTTAGTTGTTCATAGAGAAAATGCTTATGAAACTAGACCCGACAG
The DNA here is from genome assembly GCA_007407185.1 of Glycine tomentella. NCBI lineage: Eukaryota > Viridiplantae > Streptophyta > Magnoliopsida > Fabales > Fabaceae > Glycine > Glycine tomentella. The sequence goes on from PYAF01002772.1 coordinate 367,929, forward strand.
TTTGGGGAGCTTTTTTAAATGCATGTAGGATTTATCATCATGTTGAACTTGGAAAGCTTATTGTAAATAATATCTTTCAAGATGGTACATGTGTTGGGTACTACATTCTTTTCTCTAATCTTTATGCTAACAAAGGTAAATGAGACAATCTTTTATAAGAAAATTGATAATGAGACAAAATGGACTAGTTGTGGATCTTGGAAACTGATGATGAGACAAAATGGTCTAATTGTAAATCCTAGATGCAGCTAGCTGGAAGTCAAGAAAGGCACACTTTTCTCATTGATGATAACTTACACCTGTAAATAAAGGGAGTAAACACATGTTTTGAGTGGTTTTATAATAAGATGAGGGAAATACATGTTGAATGGCCAAAAAACAATTATACAAGCATAAATTTAATACTCTAAGGACATCTCCAATGCTAATTGCTTAACAAGTTGCTTATTTTAGACATTGTTTCTTATTATTTTTTACCATTGAAAATGATCTGTGTGTCATGTTATGTTGCTTAAAGTTAAGCCCCGATTGCTTATGAGTAAAAACATATTTTCTTGCCATTTAAGGATCATTAAAGTGGATAATTTAAGAGTTGCTTAAGACTATACCATTTGAGCAAATTATGAGTTGTTTAACTATGATGTGACATTGTAAGGACTAATTAACATAAGGTAAAGCTCAAAATGAATTGCTTAAATTTTACCCATTGGAGATGCTATAAGGCTGGTATATTTTGTGGTACAATGAAAGACTGACCATTGTCTTTTGACTTACTAATTTTGGCCCTTGGATGCCTATTTGGGTCATAAAGTATTTGATTATCAGTTCCAAACTTGCCACAAAATGTTAATAGAGAACAGGAAAAAATGTTATGTTTATTGCATATAGACATAGGTAGGTAGATGTATAACTTTTTACACAACTATAATTGCATATCTTGTGTGACTATGGGTTAATTGATTCAATTGAAGTAATTTTGAACTATTAAACATAATTTTTTTATCCAACTATTAATGCTTGTACGTAACTTATATTAGAACACATTAGATTATTGATTCGTGCTATGTACGGGTTTGATAGATGAATTATTTGAGTAATTTATATGAGTGTTAAATGAGACGTAGAATTAAGTTTATTATTTATTAAAAAATACATCGTTTTATCAAATTTATTAAAGATTGTACTACAGCAACATATTGCTATATTAATTGGTAAGAAATTGTTCTTAAAGACTATCCCAAAATTTAAAAATTTATAATCCTAGGGTACCAATTGAATTTTTAAGTTTGACAACAAATAAAAATGAAATGAAAACACAAATTGCTCCGAAATTTCAATTGCAAAATAGATCATAAGTAACTATATACAAATAAAAAGATATATTGTTCTAAAATGTAAGATTAAAATTAGATAATTAATCATCATTTGTTCAAGTCCATAGATTACTTACAACTTTGTTGAACACCCTTTAATTGTTTTAGAAATATTAATTCCCTTAATTGTATCTATTGTAATTCACAAATACTTTTCATTTTCTTTCCGATGAAAGAAAATACTAACACTAGCAACATCCTTGTTAGCTCCATTGTTGGTTTTCATATATTTGACTCATGTTATAGAAAAATAATCCACCCAAAATCACTTCCAATTCTTTGTCCAGGTCACTCCATGTGAATGTAAAAGACAATGACCTAGTGATAAGATAAATCTTTTCCCCAATCTCATCATAACAAACCAATCTCCTATGGAGAACAACACTATGGGGAAGTCTTTATTGTCTTTCAAAATGAATTGCACGCTTAGGGTAAGGTACACTTGGTCAAGAAGTGTACAACTTATAGTTGTAGGAACTTGAACAATGAAATAATGACTCACAATTACATTCAATCCTGCACAAAATATGGTTATCAACAAAATATGGTTATTAACTAATAAGTATCTTATAAAGAACTATTTCATTGTAGATTAAAAAGGCATACAGAGAGTGGCAACTGGCAACAAATTAAAATACAAAATAAAGATATGTATTACCAACTTACTTTGTCATTCATTCTCACTCTGTCAATACTTGTTCCCTTCTCATAGTCAAAGTTTTTGTCTACTAGATAGGTTCTACACAATATTCATTCTTACGTTTCCTTCCTTTCTTAGAAATTCATGCTAATAGCTTAACTTCAATAATATGAATAAATCATGAGAGAAACAAAAGAAGAATAACCTGCCATCAATGTAAGAAGTCAAAACTAAAAACTAAACAAAATTCAAATGAACAAAAGATAACAGCACGACAAAGACAAGTTCAAAGAACAATGAAAGATGAAAAAGAGTTCACTCTTCTATTTTCTTATATAAGACACATAATGTAAGACATAATTTACAGTGATAAATTATCACTTATCAATCCAAATAACCAAAACACTTGGAAGTTTCTTTGATAAATTGTTAGTGGAAGCAACCCCACGACATTGTGCTCAGGATCGTCACAAATTCTAAACCATGTTCCTCTAGAGAAGACAATGAAGAAGATATGACATTGCATTAACTTGTGGGAGTCATCATTGTACGCAGTAGCGCCACCAAGCATGTTCTCATCTATACCTCCTTTTTGTCTCAATCGAAAAATGCATAGGAAAGAGCCAAAATGAAGTATCCTTAATAAACAATGCATTTTATTGTAATTGTTTGGAGTGGAAGAGGCCCGCAATTATTGCATGTCAATTGACCATTACCAAATTGTTAGAGTCGAAGAGTTATACACGTTTTTCTTCTCTTCAACGACTACAAAATTAATTGGCAATTAATGCACGTTTTCTTGAAGTAATTGAAAAGTTCATAACGTTAATGCAAAACATGAATAATATTAATATGGAGGTTTAGGATGAAAAAATTGACTAAAACATAAGAAAATTTATATATTAAGATATAATTAAGATATGATAAGCAAAATAACTTAAACCATTGTCTCACTTAGAATTTGATTAGCAGTTCCAATCAAGAAATAACAAGTCTAAATTTATTACCGTGCATGTATAATTAAATTTATATGAACTTGTATTGATTTATTTTTTTAAGGAAACAAGATTATTTTAATTAATAGCCTATTATGTATTTGACATTTTATTCAATATATGTAAATTATTTTTATTTGAAAAGAATAAAATAGAAATTAACTAAATAAGGGATACAAGTCAAAAGCATTTTTTTACTGAACAAGTCAAAAACATAACATCTCAAATTTAATTGAATATTGTATTATATACCAATTCAATTTTAAATGAAACATGACTATTCCTAATTATTATAAAGGAAATACATGAAAATAATGCCTTATTATCTCATTTTTCATTGTTATAAATTGTATATCAAATTATCTTTGAAATATTGGTATTATCTATTTAGATA
>PYAF01002772.1:371430-383921 GCA_007407185.1 Glycine tomentella
ATTATATCAATATAATCATTATTATTTTCTCCATGCAAAGTTAAAGTTTAATTTTAATTTTCAAACAAATAATTATTTGTTTATTTATTATCCTCTCACTTAAATAAATTATTTATCATTATGTTTATACATACATATATATATATATTAAAATATAAATTATATATAAATCTAATACATAAAGATGAATATTTTTCTTATAAATGCATGTAGAAATTTACACTTAATTCGCACGGATGAATACTTTAACTAAATCTCATTAATATTTAAATTATTATGGTTAAATTATATTTTTTATTATTATAATTAGATAAGTGATGAATAATTGAACAATTATAGATCTTTGAAATGTTTATTTCATGATGAGGGACCTCTTTGAAATGTTTTACCTTGCAATTGTAATATGTTTATTTGAAATAATGCTTTGTTAATACCAATACATGTTGATGTTATCTTACTTTTATTACATTGACTTGTTTTTAGAATGTATAGGTTGTTATTTTTTAAAAAATGATATTAAAAACTAAAAACTACCCCAAATTGACCCATTTGACTTGTTGCAAGTTTTTAGGTTTCGAATTTCAACATGCAATTTTTAAAACAAAACGTTTTTTTGACAAAAATAAAGTTGAAATAGTTTTTAAATAATTTTTGAAACATTTTTATACTCATTTTCTAAACCAAGAAAAAAGTTTTGTGAATTTCATTTTTAGTTTAAGAAAAATACACATTTCTCACATTTAATAATGACACTTTTTGTTGCCATCACTGGTACCACCACCATTGTCAATGTCATTGCCACCACCATCTATATCATCTTCGTCACTGCCATAGCTAGCACCACTATCGTCACTGACATCACCAGCACCATCAACATTGCTATCACCATCACACCGCCACTACTTGGTGTCACCACCCTCATTGTCACCATCATCCCCGTCGACATTGTTACCACCACCACCATCAATGTCATCGACAATGTCATTGTCACCACCACCATTACTACCAACAATACCACCTCTATCACCACCATCATAATCACTACCCTCGTCACCACTTGCTACCACCACCACCCCCACTACCGTGACTACCACCATCGTCGCCACCAACACCACCAACATTATTACCAATACCGCCATTACTAATACTACCTTTGTCACCACCACTACCATCAACATTGCCACCATTGGCTACCACCACCAATGTCACCTCCACCGCCATTGTGATCATCATTGATATCTCTACCGTCATCGTTGCTGTTGACATCACCATCATTATCATTATCGACTAAAAAAACACTTTTAAACAAATTTTAATACGATGTGAAACTTTCAAAATGAGTTTATATTTGAAACTAATTGTATTTTAAAAATTGGTTTAATTTTTTTATTAAATTACACAAATAGCCCCTCAAGTTTGGACATATTACATGCGCATCTCCTCTCTTAAAATGTATTTCTTTTGCATCCCATAACTAAATCTGTTAGTTAACGTTGTTAGTGTGTTTGTGAAAGATCGAAATTATCCTTCATAGTTTTGAAACCCCTCATTTCACTACTCTCTCATATGTTCTGAAACCCCCAAAATATGTTCTTCTAGGGTTTGAGTTCTCTCTCGAGTACGATGGCCACCATCTGCATCTGCTTGGGTTAAAAGTAAATTTCTCCATTGATTTCTTCATGGTGGTGTTTGGTTGCATTGGCTTCGACATTGTGTTTGGCCTGTGGTTCAAGTTGGTTGGTGTTGGTTTGGTTGTGGTTTGACCTGAACTGTGCAAGATTGAAAGTTTGAATTTGTTAAGGTGCGTGTTTCATGCTTGTATTAAACCCTAGAGTTCAATTTTTTAATTTGGTTATTGAAACTTAAGTGGGTTTTACTGTTGTTGTGGACCACTGTTGTTACTTGAGACAACTATTATTGTTGGGGACCACTGTTATTTTTTGATTTACTGATGTTCATGGGACAACTTTTTTGTTGTTTTTAGGTTTACTATTGTTGTTTTGATTACTTGTCTCTATAGTGGTATGCTATGGACTCATTGTTTGATTATTTTATTATTTGGTTTCGGCATGTAGGAAACAGAATAAAAGACAATCCATATTTGGGTCCATATCTAGGGAATGTAGTTTTTTTGGTTCATTTTATGGAATTGAAAGGACAAACATTTCACGTCAACAATGTGGATCTTGATAAGTATGGATTTAATGATGCGATTGATGTCATCTACAATTTTGTAGCTAAATTGGGTTTGCCTCCTTGTAATCCTTTCATTATGTGGTTTCAATGTGCTAATGGTAATTATCATTGTCTGGCTAATGATTCTGGTGTTATGTTAATGTATGTTTAGAATCCAAATAGTAGTTATATTCATTTGTATGCGACCAGAAATAAAGATGAGTTTTGGCCTGAACCTCCTGTTATTAAAGCTACACCTGTTGTTATTAAACTTGTAAATTTTGTGCATTTTGTAAATTTACACTTTTTATTAAAACTTTATGTGTTGCTAATAATAACTTTTCTGATTTGTTTTGTAAGGCAACAAATTTTGAAGTCACGATAGTTAGTGGAACTGAACCAACAAATTCTAATGTTCCTTTGACCCGACAATCTGGAGTTACCTTTCGGGTATTCTTAAACCAGTTCTATTGTTCCTCTAACCAAGCAGTAAATTATTTGCAAACTACCAATTTTTAATTTCACTGACAGGAATCACAAAGAGATACGTAGGGGGTAGCTCAGTCTTTCAATCAAGAAGGCAATACTAATACAACTAAAGGTTTAAAGAAGAGAAAAAGACAAAAACCAAGAGCCAAAAGACTTAATAGGAATTAGAATATGATTTGATATATTATAATGTTCGTTTATGGGGAGACTCTTTTTAAGTATAGGCCTAAACAACTTCATGTGTAAGGGTTGTTTTATGAAAAAAGCCTATTCTTACTAAATACTAAACATGACTTTGTTGACAACTTCATTTTGAATATACACAATAGTAGACCAATTGAGAGTGTGGTTTATTTATGATTGTCTTTATTATTATGTTATGAATGAATTGAGACAAATGGAATACTTTCTTATGAATTGCCTGTCTTTATCCAATAGTCCAACTTTATGATTAGTTATGAATTGATTCTTAGTATTTTGAGTATAACATGAAGAATAAGAATGAAGAGTGATTCGTGTACCTATTGAATCCTTAATTTTGAGAATGAGAATGAGAGAAATGAAACTATAAAACTGCATTCACATGGAAATAATTCATTTTAAACATTACTAGGTCACGCTAACTAACATCATTGATAAAAATTCACTTAGTAACAACCTAAACAACCACCTAAAAATACTTACTTTAAGATACTAGCTATAACTAAAATAACAACAACAATTACAATTAACACATTGAATGTTGCAAGATTTCTTTTTAATCATTCACAATTTCCTTCTAAAACTAACAATTTTGTCTCCATTTGTGCAAATTCCCATTTCATGTGTTCCATATCTGTCTTTATGCATTCCATATTCATCTCCATGTCTTCCATATCTGTCGAACACCCTACAAGCAACAAACAAAAACCTTAAAACAAAAACACAATGATATAACATTTTGAATTTGGGAAACAATGAATAACAATAGCAACACCCAAAACCCACAATAGAAACCTTTAAGGCATGAAGAAAAACAAATGAAAAAACCCACGACCCACGATCAATAACTCACAAACACATAAGGAAATCGAACAAGGGTATGAAAAAATTGATTTGACCAACAGGAATCAAACCAAAACCAGCATGAAGAACCCTTAAAATGTGTGATTTAAACTATTGGTGGGGAGAGGACATGGGTATTTTTGTCATAAAAATTCTCTTAAAGTACCATGTGACTAACATGTGACTTTTCTAGGTAAATGGAATTAACACCATTAGAGAAAGAATACTAGTGTAACTAGAATCTCAAAATAATGGGTGTTTGTGTATGGATCAAATATAGAGAAAATGCATGTGTAATATATTCAAACTTAAAAAAATGTTTGTGTATCTTGCTCTTTTATAAATAAAAAAACAAATTAAAAATTAGTTATTATTATTAAAAAATTCAAAGCTTAAAACCAATGTTATTGAAACTGGTTCGGTCATTGACCCGGTCGAGATAGTGAGTCAATAGATCAGTAGTCCAACCGGTGGACCAGTAATTGGCCCAGTTTGACCCGATCTATATTAAAAAAATTAAAATTATATTATATATATGTATGTAACTAACATTATTTGATTAAGAAAAATTTATCCATAATTTCATACTTAAAAATCCAAAATAACAATAAGTCAATTCGAAATGCAAAATAAAAACTACATAAAGTAATAAACAAGGTACAAAAAGCAATATTTAGTCTGGCCCAACTAAAAAAACCTAATCTCCCCATATATATATGTATATATATATATATTATCTTATGCAGTGCCACCGTTCACCATTTTTTTATTCCTGCTTCTCCCTTGCACCAAAACAGTTGCTCCTCCCTCTTCCTCCCTTTCTCCCCCTCACAAACCCACCAGTCCCGACGCTTCCCTCTTTCACAGCCTGTGCCATTGCAAGTGATTTTCGGGTGCATGTGCTGGTGTTGTCGTCGAAGGAAGAGGACCTGCTAGTGTTGCAACTCGAAACACTCGGCGTTGCTAAGAATGTTGGCTTCTCTTGCCCGGGCATGATCACCAAGATCTTCTGCAGACTTCGCTGGCTCCCACCTTCACTTCCACCCCGACTACCTTCCAACCTGGTCCGGGTCCTAAAACCCGATCGAGTTTCCTGTTTTCTCCAAAACTGTCCGATTTTATCCGGGTCAGGTCGGGCCAACTCCTTTGGTTCTCGGTTTGACCGGTCCAACCGACTGGTCCGAACCGGTTTCAATAACATTGCTCAATACTAAAATATCCCAAACAATCATTAAGGTTTCAGTTTTGTAATTAAAAATAAAAAATAATAATAAACATAAAAAATTTAATGACAGGTAAATGAGCCTACAATCCAAAACCCTAAAAACGAAACCAAGTATGGTAGCATAGCATGCAGATAGCGATAAGCTAAACAAAGGAGAAGAAGCAAAACTAAGGAACACAGAAACAGGAACGACGAGGACAAGCACTGTGTGCAGAAGGCAATGGGAAAGAAGCAGAACGAGAGCCAGAAAACAGGGCTAGGTCGAGCCCTGGTGAGGCAGCACAACCAAATGATCCAACAGAGCAAGGACAAGTCTCACTTCTACAAGAAGAAGTTTCTCGAATCCTTCACCGAAGTCTCCGACATCGACGCCGTCGTCGAGCAATCCCTCGAACCCATCCCCGAACTCGCCGCCGCATCAACCACGCTGATCAGCCTGTGAGCTTTCTTTCTCTTATTCGCATTCACGCGCCCGCGCTCTTCTTTCTGCAATTGTTCTGTAATTATGTTGTTTTTGTTGTTATTTGAGATTAGTGATCCAGATTTTGTGCCGGGTGAAGCGACGACGCCGGAAGAAGCGAGGAAGCAGCAGAAGCAAGAGGAGGCGCTCCACGCCAGCAGCCTCCGCGTTCCTGGCCGCCCGCCGTGGACTCCCGACATGTCCGCCGACGAGCTTAACGCCAGCGAAACACAAGCTTTCTTGACTTGGCGCCGCAGCTTGGCGAGGTTAGTATCCGCGTTTGTTGGGATTGTAGGCTTGAAATCTAATTTAGAGAACTATATGATAGAAAATTGGAAAATAGGGTTAGGGTTAAGGTCCGTGAATGAAGCTTCTAGTTAGACGATTAAGTTCATGTTCGGGGACTATGAATGTCATTTTCGTGGAAATATAAGGTGGGTTTGATGATTAAAGGAAAAGTGAAGGGGGGGGGGAGGTCACGGGTTCGATCTCTCTGCTAACAAAACTAATATTTGCCGATAAAATATAAAAAAAAATGAATTTAATTTTTGTCAATGATAATGTGGCTGATGTTGATTGAAGGATTAATTTGAATGTTTATAGGATTAAAGGATTTGTAGATGTTTTTTTTTTTTGTTAATGTTGGTTGTGTGAGGGCTAGCCCTAGCACAGCTGTAAAGTTGTGTGTTGGTGACTTGTTGGTCATGGGTTCGAATCCGGAAATAGCCTCTTTGCATATAAGGATAAGACTGCGTACAATATCCCTCCTCCTTACCTACGCATGGAGTACGTAGTTTAGTTAATGTTGGTTGTGTGGTGATGTTTCAGGCTGGAGGAGAATAAGAAGCTTGTTCTTACTCCGTTTGAGAAGAATCTTGACATCTGGAGACAGCTCTGGCGGGTTGTTGAGCGCAGTGATCTGGTATGTTGGTATTATCTTTTTGAAGTTTTATGGGTTTATAAAGAATTTTGACTTTTTGGAGGTAAGTTATTGCTATTAGTTTTGGAATCCTGATGCATTAATCTGATTATTTTATGTTACTGTTTATGATAATGACCTAGTTATTAGGTGTGAACTCAGTTAAGATGGGTATGGTTCCCCTTTTATGAATATATGATTGCCAATGCCAAACAGCTGCTTCTGCTTATCCATGCAATATTTCTCAGTATGGTCTATGGACTGTATACCATTTGTGTTGTTGAAGCAAATACATTTTTATTCTTTCATGGTCCTGTTTTTCTGCTGCTGAGTTCAATCTCACTTCCCTAATGTAGTCGTCATTATAGGAAAAAGAATACAGTATTTGTAAAGTTCAAATATAATGTAGCTCCCTTCTTCGATTTAAGATGGTTGTTATCATGTTAATAGAAACAGGAGTTCCACAGTGCTGTGTGATCTTTTGTTATTGTTTCCTGGTTAGCTGTATTGATGACATTTATTAGATTTCTAGCTGCCCTTTTCTTTAATTTGGCTTCTTATTGAAACAAAAAGAACGGAAGAAAAGGCTAAACAGATTGGACCTGCATCATGAGACTCGAACTAAAAAGTGACACTAAAAACAATCCCACTTTTCAACTTCCCCCCAAAAGAAGAAAGAGAAGCTCTAGTAGGGAACTTGGGATCTTGGATAATAATCTAGTTTTTATTCTTCACCAGATGTACATTCATTCTTTTCTTCCTATCAGTATTTCCTGTAATTTAGAAAGGCCTATATATTATGAAAACATTTGGATAATTGATATTTTGTTTTTATTACTAATGGTTTTATATGTATATAAATGTTCTTAATGTAGTTTTTTAATCTGATATTTGCTGTGTTCTTTTCTTAAGTGCATGAAAACTTAAAAGTTGATGATCCTCTCTTTTTTTTATCAGCTTGTTATGGTCGTTGATTCGCAAGATCCGTTGATCTATCATTGTCCAGACCTTGAGGTGAGACTTTCTTTCTTTCTTCCATAAGGAATTGGCGGCAAAATGCTAACTTGACAACTCTAGAGATGGCCAGGTTTGTGGCAAATCTAACTGATTGTAAGGAGATCAGATATGAGTCTGTTTGGATATAAGGTTAGAAGTGCTTTTGACAGCTTTTGAGAGCTTCTCTACTGGAAAAAAGCTTTATATTTCCAATAGAGAAGCTCTCAAAAATACTTTTAGCTTGCATCCAAACAGGTCAGTGGGCAGCTTTAATGTCATGAAGTTTATAACAGTCCAAGCATCCTTTCAGAGTCTCTACCTCTATTCTTTAAGACATAGTAGCTTACTTTAATCTCAGTAAAAAGTGTAACAAGAATTAATAAGACAGATTTGACCAGACGTTGTACTGTCCGTAATCTGTGTAGCCTGCTTTTGAACCTTTCTTATCCCTTTTTATTTTTAAGAATCACAATTCTGTGTGCCAAGCATGATCTTTTTTGTGTCAATTGTACTTTGCTACAGGCTTATGCACGGGAGGTTGATGAGCATAAATGCACGTTGCTTTTGGTTAATAAGGCAGATCTTTTACCTGTTTCTATCAGGTTTGGATGTCCTATTCCCATGAGTTTTATACTGTATCAAATCATTACCCTTGGTGTTGCATCTTGCCTTATTATTTGTCCTGTCTTTCTTCTCTTTTGCTGTACAGAGAAATGGGCAGAATATTTTCGTGCTCATGATATTCTCTTCATCTTCTGGTCGACTGGTCGGCTAAAGCTGCTACTGCTGCCTTGGAAGGCAAAAAACTCAGTTCATCATGGGAGAATGATGACATGGGGAGAACTAATAGCCCAGACACAAAGATATATGGAAGGGATGAACTTTTGGACCGCTTGCAATCAGAGACAGAAGAGATAGTTGACAGGAGAAGAAATTCAGGCTCCTCTGATGCAAGACCATCTAACATTAAATCCCCTGCTAAAAATACTGCTGGTAGTTCATCATCGAGTAATGTAATTGTGGGATTTGTTGGATATCCTAACGTGGGGAAAAGTTCAACTATTAATGCTCTGGTTGGTCAAAAACGCACTGGTGTCACCTCTACCCCAGGGAAAACAAAGCACTTTCAGACATTAATTATCTCTGATGAGCTGACCCTTTGTGATTGTCCTGGATTAGTTTTTCCATCCTTCTCAAGCTCAAGATATGAGATGATTGCTAGTGGGGTGTTACCTATTGATAGGTTGTCTGAACACAGGGAATCTGTCCAAGTTGTAGCTGATAGAGTCCCGAGACATGTCATCGAGGAGATTTATAAGATAAGGCTTCCTAAACCTAAGTCATATGAGTCCCAATTGCGCCCTCCTCTAGCATCTGAACTTTTGAGAGCATATTGTACTTCTAGTGGGTATGTTGCCTCTAGTGGACTCCCTGATGAAACCAGGGCTGCCCGTCTGATGTTGAAAGATTACACTGATGGGAAGCTGCCTCACTATCAAATGCCTCCCGGAGCATCAGATGAGGAACAAGCTTTGGAAGAACCTGCTGGACATGACTCGGTTGACTTGGATGCATCAGATTCATCTGGTATTGAAGAGTCTTCAGATGACGAGAGCGAACTTGCACCAAATCTTGAACATGTATTGGATGATCTCAATTCATTTGACATGACTAATGAACTTACTCCAAAGAATATTACTACTGTTAAGAAGCCTAAGGCATCTCATAAGCACCACCATAAAAAGCCACAGAGGAAAACAAATCGTTCTTGGAGAGCAGGAAACGAGGATGCTGATGGGATGGCGGTTGCAAGATTCTTTCAGAAATCAGCAAATACAGGTCCTCTGAAGACTGGGTAAGGCCAGACGTTCTGGTTTTTGTATAACAGCTTGTGTTACCCATATGTACGTTGTTAATATGAGGTTAACGATAAATAATGTTTTTTTTTTGAGGCATTGCGGAAATAGATGACGTGAGCAATTTTACGGAAGCTCGCCCCGTAACAGGAAAAAAAATGTTTGGGAAAATATTATGTATTCACAACGGTGAGTTATTGTTCTTATGAATGGGTTGAAAATGATGTCTTAGTGTTAAATAGTTATTCACTCATTCTTTCAATTCGCATCATGAATTGGTATATGGAGAGGAAACGTCGTAATGTAATTGCTCAGATTGTAACTCTGCGTGTGTGTGTGAGAGAGAGAGAGAGAGAGAGAGAGCGAGAGAGAGAGAGAGAGACTGAAAACAGCTTTTTTTTAAAAAACAAAGTGTTAAATGTAGTGCTGCCAATCATTGAGACGACATTGAAGGTTGCGTGATATGTATAAAAATCAAACAAAAGATAAACTATACAAAAGCAATTTTTTCATGTCAACTGTTTTAATAAAAGATAATGGTGTTTGAGGCATGATAAACAAGTGAGATTGCAAATAGTAGTTAGCATTTTAGGGGGGAAGGGGTATTAGTTCCTTTTCCATCATATATAATTGTATGATCTAGATTTTCTCTCATTTTACTAGATATGCTTCTCATAAGTAAATGAAAATTTGAAGTTTTATATTATTTTTATCAATTTAATATTTTATTAAATACAAATAATATGACTTCCTTGGCTTGTAACTTGATAAAGAAAAGAGAGCATTATTTAATCTTTTCTTTATTGCGTTGATTATTTTTTTAAATTGCTGATGCCGATAAGTGATATTATAAAAGAATAAATTTCTAATTTTATCTCCATGTAAAATTATAAAAATAAAAGTTTATCGTGTAAAATAAATTACAAATTTGAGAGTTTCTTTGACGTGTTACTATTAATTATAAGTTTATGATTCACGCAGCCATATAATGGAGATTGACCTTTTTCTTCTACGTGATCATATTCATAAACCCTATGATAACTCAAATATCTACATTAAAAAAACAAGTGGTGATTGATTAAATTAAAACAATTAGAAGAGGATACAATACCAATCTGGCAGGCATTTTGGTCCATGTGGCCCTTGTCTCTGAGATTCCACCTCACATGAAAACAATGAAAATGATGAGCTGAAATAATTCATGCTAACCTTCTTGCTTAATGCGCCATACATAAATTCCCCACCATATTTCAAAGTTAGAATAATTAACTAACAAATCGTACAAAATAACCACGCTCTGGTACTTCACAGTTATTAAGTTTATTTGAGCTTTCGATTATCAGACGAACATTTCATCAAGTTCTAAGAATCAAAATCAAACTTTCACGCGAATAGAATTATAAAAGTGGACTGACATCGTGTATTTGAAAATTTTAAGTTATTCTAACGATTTAGTTATTGTATTTGATAATTTTGTTCCTCTAAAAAAACACTATATTTTGTTTTAGATATACGTTATCAGTTGTTAAAAAAAGGTAGTCGTATTTCCTTCCTTCTATAAAAAACATTTTTAGAAATTCAACATGTTTTGTTTACAAAAACAAAGTCAACATTTGTCTTCTAATAAGTGCTAATTTCTGTTTTCACTTTTCAGGGAGGGAACCACGTTACAGCCCCTAGCCCCCCTCAATTTCCAAAATTCTCTTTAACACCTTGTAACACTACATGTTTGTGCCCCCCTCTCCCAAGTCAACACAAAGCAACAATTGTTACCCTTATAATCAGGATAATTATATTTAATTGCTTTTAGTTATATAATTTTTTGGTACAATTTCAAATACGTTAATTGCTTTAGCTTTTCTTATTTATATCGTAGGTTTTAAATTATTTTTTATTTGATAGATAAATTAAGTTATATGAGAAAAATTAATTTTAATTATAAGGTCTCGTCAATCAGTAACTTTAGTTTAGGAATTAAAAAGAAAAAAACTTTACTAAAAAGGCAAAGGTTTTAGTAGAGATTATATTATAGGAGAGTATATTTTTTTTAAAGGATATGAGATAGAAGTAAATGTAGTTATGCATTTTAATTGATTTTTTTTCCTTCTAAACTTACTTTCTTAATCAATATTGTAAGGAGATATTGGTTAGTATTTACCTTAATTATACATCATTGTTGATGTTGATTCATATATTAAATTTTTGAGCTCCCTAATAAAATTTTCTAGTTTCGACGTTGTCTGTTTGTGATGATCACAATTTAAAACAAAACACAACTCTAAAACTCACGCGTGTATTATATGCTAAAAACAAATTATCCTGGTAACTACAAGTCACAAGATTAAAATTTGAAATGTAGAGATTATCCAAATAAACTTTGTCTCTTTCAATAATTGTTTTTAATACATATAACTAGAAAATCAAATCTCTATTGTCAACATATTTAAGGAATTTAATAATCTACCTATTAGAACTTTATATATATATATATATATATATATATATATATATATATATATTAGATATCTTTAACGAATGAACCTTGTGTAGAACGACATGCACAGCCACAAAATGCAGGGAGATACTATCCCCAGCTGTCAATAATTGGCATTTGGCATGACATGGAAGTGAGCTAAGCAAAAGGATTGAGTCATGAAATGTGATACTATTGTAGTATATTTAATAAAGGGGCTTTTCCATAACGAGAAAGAATGTGTACCGTCATGTTTTGAGAACTCACCTAAACATGTCATTCAATTTAGGAGCATTAATGCCCTTAGGAATAGGATAGCTTTTCACTTGACAAAGTGGCCTTCGTGTCATTAAAGCATGCATATATGTAAACATTCCATTTGGCCATAGTCATATGGTGAGGGATTAACATACATAAATTTGCCTTGACGTTACGGCACATTGTGGAGCATGAGTTATCCGCTTTCATTTCTTTTTGTATTTAATAAAAATAACATGTTTTCATTAAAAAATAAATTATTTTTATATTTATCATATAATAAATATATAAACAAATCCAAGTAAAATTGAGTTTGAATTTGTTAAGGTTTGGAGTTTAATCTCTTAAATAAAACAAATAATTGAGAAAAAAGACTTATTAAAGATGGTAAATAAAATTTTTCAACAAATATTAATTAAAAATTGGTAAATATTTTGAACTTATAACATAATAGTTAAACAATTTTTTTATAAAAAAGATTCTACTTTTATATGTTTAACATTCTTGTTATTCCTAGAAATATAATAAATCCATAAAACAAATTCCCCTAAAAATTGAAGTCAATGGATTTGTATATATTTTATTTTCCCGTAATA
>PYAF01002772.1:390984-444934 GCA_007407185.1 Glycine tomentella
CTGTCACTCTTGCTACTCTTCCTGATGAATTAGATGGTGTTCGGGAGAATATTCTGACTAGCACTGACAAGCCCAGCTTGTCCCAGACCTTCCAGCGTCTTCTTACTCGTGGGGGTAAGATCGTTTCTTCTGTTGATTCAGGTATTTCTCAGACTTCTGCTGCTTTAGTTTCTCGTGCTCCTGATTCTTCCTCTGGCAAATGGGCGTGGTCGCGGTTGTGGCTGTGGTCAAGGGGGTCGAGGACAGCGCCCTCAGTGTAACTATTGTAAGAATCTTGGCCATCTTGAAGAACGTTGTTACATCAAGTATCCTCATCTCCGACCATCATCCACCACTAATCTTGCTCAGGCTGACATTCCACCAGCATCGACCTCTTTTGATCAGGTTACTCTTTTTACTGCCGATTATGAGACTCTCCAAGCTCTCTTCCGGAAGATGCATCCTTCATCCCCTGTTCCTCGTACTGGTCCAACCTTGGATCCTGGTAATCATGTTGCTTGTCTTTCACAATCTTCACTTGGACCTTGGATTATTGACTCTGGGGCCACTAATCACCTGTGTGGTAATAGAGATCTCTTCTCTTACTCTTTTTCCTAACTTACCTTTTATTACTCTTGCTGATAGCACCAAGGCCATGGTCCGTGGTATTGGCCAAGCACGTCTCACTCCTTCCTTTACCTTGACTTCTGTTTATTTTATCCCTGACATCCCATTTAATTTGATATCTGTTAGCCAACTAATCCGTTCCCTTTCTTGCCTTGTTACTTTCACTAAAAAGTATGTGTCTATGCAGGATCCGGGTACGGGGAGGACGATTGGCATGGGACATGAGTCACGAGGTCTCTATTACTTGGCTGAGTCACGATCTCCTATTGCTTGTTCTCTCTCAGAGTCACTAGAGCTACTCCATAGTCGCATGGGTCATCCGAGTCTTTCCAAGCTTCAGTGCATGGTTCCTTTTCTTTCCAATCTTCAGTCCTTAGATTGTTAGTCCTGTCAGCAAGGGAAGCACACTCGCTCCTCCTTTGCAAATCGAGTCAATAAACAAGCTGATGCTCCTTTTGCTCTTGTCCATTCAGATATTTGGGGTCCGAGTCGAACAGTGTCTGTTCTTGGTTTTCAGTATTTTATTACCTTTATTGATGATTTTTCCCGTTGTACTTGGGTTTATTTAATGAAAAATCGTTCTGATTTATTTTCCATTTATCAAAAATTTTGTGCTGAAATCCTTACTCAGTTTCATACTCCTATTCGTATTTTGCGTAGCGATACTGCTAAAGAATATGTCTCTCACACTTTTTTTGAGTTTTTGGCCAAACAGGGAATTATCCACCAAACTACCTGTCCACATACTCCACAACAAAATGGAGTTGCCGAGCGTAAAAATCGTCATTTAATTGAAACAGTTCGTACTCTTCTTTTGCATATGAATGTCCCTCTTCGATTTTGGGCTGATGCGGTTATTATCTCTTGCTTCTATATCAATCGTATGTCCTCTTCCGTTCTTAATAATGCAGTTCCTTACAGTCTTTTGTTCCCTGATAGTCCTTTGTATCCTCTGCCTTTGCATGTTTTTGGGAGTACTTGTTTTGTTCATGACCTTACTCCTCGTAGAGATAAATTAACATCTAAGGCTTTCAAGTGTGTCTTCCTTGGCTACCTTACTTGTTTTGTTCATGACCTTACTTGTTTTGTTCATGACCTTACTCTTCGTCGTTTCATTGTGTCTGCTGATGTTACTTTTCAGGATCAGCAACCTTTCTATTGTACTTCTTCCGTGTCACAGGTTTCTCACATTCTTCCTTTACCTTTTCTTGATGCTTCTATTCCAGTTATAGATGACAATCCAGTTGAGGAACCTTCTCCTGTCCATGCTTCTCCGACTCCTGCTCGTCCCCTACAAGTTTATCAGCATTGTCCCCAGCCAGCTTTGGATGTTGCACCCCCTTCTGACTCATGGCCTTTGCCACTTGCCTCGCCTCCTTTGGATCCTGCCTCGGACACTACTCCTATTGCCTACACATAGGTACTCGTTCTACCCGTAATCCTCATCCTTTATATGCCTTTTTGGGTTATGACCGAATTTCTTTTCCACATTATACCTTTGTTTCGAGTCTTTCTTCTGTTTCTATTCCCAAGACTACAGGTGAGGCTCTCGCCCATCCAAGTTGGCGCTAGGCTATGCTAGATGAAATGGGTGCACTTCATTCTACTGGTACGTGGGAGCTTGTTCCTGCTCCTCCTGGAAAATCTTTGGTTGGTTGTCGCTGGGTATTTACTGTCAAGGTTGGTCCTGATGGCCATGTTGACCGTCTCAAGGCTCGCTTGGTTGCCAAGGGTTTTACTCAGATCTTCGGCCTTGATTATAGTGACACCTTCTCTCCTGTCGCTAAAATGGCATCTGTTCGCCTGTTTCTTGCCCTTGCTGGTATTCGTCACTGGACACTCCTTCAACTTGATATTAAGAATGTCTTTCTCCATGGTGACTTACAGGAAGAAATCTACATGGAGCAACCACCTGGCTTTGTTGCTCAGGGGGAGTTTGGGTTGGTGTGTAAGCTTCGTAAGTCCTTGTATGGCCTCAAGCAGTCTCCTCGAGCATGGTTTAGTCGTTTCAGTTCTGCTGTTCAGGCTTTTGGGTGGGTTCGTAGTGAAGTGGATCATTCAGTCTTTTATAGGCACACATCTTCTGATAAGTGTATCTATCTTTTGGTATATGTTGATGACATCAATATTACTAGTAGTGATCAACCTGGAATTGACCAGTTGAAGCAATACTTGTTTAGTCAATTTCAGACAAAAGATCTTGGTAAGCTTCGTTACTTCTTGGGTATTGAAGTGATACAATCTAGACATGGCATTTCCATCTGTCAAAGGAAATATGCGTTAGACATCTTAGAGGAGACTGGTATGTTGGGGTGTAAACCAGTTGATACACCCATGGATCCTAATATCAAGTTATTGCCTGAACAGGAGGAGCCATTATCTGATCCTGGTCCTTATCGAAGGTTAGTTGGGAAGCTAAATTACCTCACTGTGACTAGGCCAGATATCTCGTTTGCTGTTGGTGTGGCTAGTCAGTTCCTTGATTCCCCATGTGATTTTCATTGGGATGCAGCTATTCGTATCCTCTGGTATATCAAAAGAGCACCAGGAAAAGGTTTACTATATTCGGATCAGGGACACACAGAGATTTGTAGTTACTCTGATGCTAATTGGGCAGGGTCACCCTCAGACAGACAATCTACTTCAGGTTATTGCATCTTCTTTGGTGGGAACCTAATCTCTTGGAAGAGTAAGAAACAAACTGTTGTAGCTCGATCTAGTGCAGAGGCTGAGTATCGTGCAATGGGTGTCGCTGCCTGTGAGCTCATCTAGTTATAGCAGTTGATTAAGGAACTTCATCTTTGTGCACAACGACAACCCATGACTCTTATTTGTGACAATCAAGCCGCTCTACATATATCCTCTAATCCTATTTTTCATGAGAGGACTAAACATATAGAAATCGATTGTCACTTCATTCGAGAAAAGATTCAGTCAGGGGAAATTCAAACAGCATTTGTCAACTCCAACGATCAACTCGCAGATATCTTCACCAAAGCTCTTAGGGGTCCACGGGTTGAATATATATGTAACAAGCTATGTGCTCACAATATATATGCACCAGCTTGAGGGGGAGTGTTAGAATATCATAGTATATATAATAGAATAAGTCCCACATCATGTATATTGCATAATGATTTCTGTACAATTTAATATAAATCACTCCCTGTGTGATCATATAAGACACAATTCTCCAATCTCAAGTTATTCCTTTATCCATGTCATATTGTGTCGGTATTGCATTTAGTATCTAGGCTCTGTTTGTCTGAACTTTTTTATTTCCTTTCTTCCTATTGCTTCCTTTGCTGTTGTATGACTCATATATATATATATATATATATATATATTGCTAAGTTTTTTTTGTTTCAGATGCTGATTGTGATGTATCATGAAAACATTCCTGTGAGTCCATGAAAACTTGGGATGCAAAAAAGGAACCTGTCGTATCTGTCAAGAGATGGTTGTTTGCATATTTGGCTTTCTTATTTCCTGAGTACCTGAATATCTCAATTCTCATAAATTGCAGCTTAAAGTATTATCAATAGTAAATTGACCTAAATTATGGGCCATACATGGTTGGTTTCACAAGGTTGAATGTTGGTTGTTGCTGTTTGTCATGTGATTATTTTTTCTTTTTGAAAATGTCTGTTATTTGATATACTTCTGATCAAAGAAGAAAAATAAAAAAATAAGCAGATTAAGAATGTTTGATTTCTCATCTAGGCCCTAGTACTATTGTTTCATTCAAGCAATATAATTCCCATTTGCACATGGTGGACATGCCTTGCTCTATATCATAATTTACTGTCTACTTTTGTATGTCATTTGAAGCTCCATATAATGATTGTGTAATTTTTGAAGTTCAAGTAGGGTGCTGTTCATGTTCATTATTTTTGGTGCATGCCAATGTCAGAAACTAAACACTGTAGTGAAAACTGGATTATGTGCAATCATTTCTAATTGAACGGGGTTTTGCATCATCTGCTAATCATGTGAGGGATGCTGCAAGATGAACAATCTTTTGTCTAGATTTTGTACAGCCCCTCTCCCCATGTATAAGAACTGATATTGATTGGATTGGTTAGTATTTATGGTTGAAATTTGTCATGATTGGTATATTTCATTTGCTCTGCAGGTTTAGCTGGTGCCACTGCTGATGTCCACTGTTATGATGTCATAACTAACAAATGGTCTAGGTAAGCTCAGAACTAGGCTCTTTACAGCCTTTGTTAAGGTTTAAATTATGCTTGTATAACCTTGTGTACTTTGCTTCAGTGCTTATAAGGAATTTTAATGCAGGATAACTCCCATTGGCGAGCCTCCAACCCCAAGGGCTGCACATGTGGCAACTGCTGTGGGTACCATGGTAGTTATTCAGGTAGTGTGGAGAGGTTATCTCTCAAGTTATCTTAGTATCGGTTAATTTTTTCCCTTTAAATGAGTACCTTAATTCTTAGTGGAGTATTTGCACCATAAAACAGGGTGGCATTGGCCCTGCTGGTTTGTCTGCAGAGGACCTTCATGTTCTTGATCTCACACAGCAACGACCACGATGGCATAGGTTAGAACAATAACCTATGTTTTCTTTTCCTCTTGAATGCTGTTTATCTGATCCAGTGGGTTTTTAATGTCTTTAGAGTTGGTGTTCCGGGCCCTGGACCAGGGCCACGCTATGGACATGTTATGGCTTTGGTGGGGCAGAGGTATCTCATGGCAATTGGAGGCAATGATGGTAACTACCTGAATGCTCCCATTTACATTTTTCATGTTTGCTATGAATGTAAATTTATTGGATGTTTACTTCTTTTATCCCTGCTTTCCAGGAAAGAGACCTTTGGCTGATGTATGGGCCTTGGACACAGCCGCCAAGCCTTATGAATGGCGCAAGTTGGAGCCAGAAGGAGAGGGTCCACCTCCATGCATGTACTGTCTCCATGAAATTTACCTTTCTTGACTAGTATGTGTGTGTGTGTGTGTGTGGTGTATAATACCTCTCCTGTTCCATAGCCTTTGATGTCATGAACTAGGTTCTGGTGGCTAACACTAGTGATTGTAAGAGTTGAATAGATTTAAATCCTCTGTTTCCACTTTGTGAATTTTTGTAGACATGTTGGTTTGTTAGATTGATATGCTTGTGAATTGATGTAGATATGTTGGTTTGTTAGATTGATATGCTTTGGGGTTAAATTTATTTGGCCAAATTGCAATTTTGGCCCCCCTTTAATTCCTGATCTGCGATTTTAGTCCCCCAAATTTTTTTCCTGCGATTTTAGTCCTCACATTTTTTAAAATCTGCAATTTTGATCCTTTCCTCAATTTTGCATACCTTTATTTCTGGAAGAAGCGTGAAATGTTAAATGCTACATTATTGTGTAATGGAAAAGGCTCCTATAAAGTGAGTTTGTATTTAAAGTTAGAAAATAATATAATAAAGGTGTATCCACCTTAAATTAATAAATTACATTGTAATCTTAAAACCCACTAAATGATGCAAGGATGAATATGCAGTTGCTCAGTTGGAGGCAAACTAGCTTTAGAGGAGCTTTTTCCTTCTGTAATTTACTTAATCAATCATGAAACTTTTTGCTAAAGTCTTTCTTAGCATTAATATTCTATTTTTGGAATGAAATAGGTTCACTATTGCTGTGTTTTACTGTTTTTGCTGAGCTCAAGAGTGTACTTTAAGAACCTTGATAATGTTATCAAATAACTCTAAAACTTTCCCTGTCTTTATCTGAGTTGTCTGTCATTTTGTGCTTGGATTTTCTTATAATTTGGGGTTGAGTTTCTGTTTTGTCATTTACTTTTGAGTAGGTATGCAACTGCCAGTGCACGCTCTGATGGGCTTCTTTTGCTTTGTGGAGGGAGGGATGCCAATAGTGTTGTGAGTTATCTATTCCGAAATTTTCACCTTTTTATTCTATCAATGTGATTTGCCTAGGAATTTCCTAGTACAAGTTTACCTTAGTTTGTCTTTGAAATTACTCTTCTTCCCCCTTTATGCCCTTGTGGCTTGCCTGTATGGTGGCCTATCCACATTCCAGAGTTATCTATGGTGATGAGAAGAGTTAAATATCCCTTTTTCTTAAGCTACATCTGTAGCTTAAGATTGTTTTCCAACCTATCATGATAATTAGGTCCATGTCTGCCTGGTTGCTATATAAGTAAATATTATGATAGAGGAGAAGTAAACTACGGGTGAAGATGAGGTATGGTAAAGAGTTGAAAAAAAACATAGATACTAGGAGTATAACAGGTTACAGGAAAGTCAATTTCTTATGCAAATTGGATTGATCCAAAGAATGGTGGCTTCCTTTCAATTTTTTACAAATAAGTGTTGCACTGTTTATGGGCTTGGCTTGAATGTGATGCATATCAAGGGAGAGAGCGGTGTGAGGCTTGCAAAACTGTGGAAAATAATATCTAAATCCAATTGAAACTGCTGTTGAGCAAAAGAATTTAGTATAGAGGGAACTTTGGACTTCCAGCAAGTTTTGTCTGGGAGAAACTTTAGACAGTTAGGGGAATAAGTGAGAAATTGGTGGTGGATAAAAAAGAGACTAATCCAGAAACGTGCAGAGCCAAACCCTTGTATCAATGCACCGAAGCAAGTAGATTCAAGTGAATTAAAAAAATGATGAGTACTTACCTTACCTACCTATATTACTGAAGTTTTTTCTCCTCTAAAATCCTTATATATAAGGAGCAGCTTGATTAGAATAGAGATTATTTATGTTGACTATTATCAAAAGCAGAAAGATCATATGGTCAAGGGACAGATACAGTTTCCACCTAGGCATTATCATAAGACTTTATATGGGTGCCATCACATAGATTAAGAGTGGTCAGTGTTTTGAAAGAAATATAAGAGATATCAACATCCATGGATTAGCGTGAGTAGAAGTAATCACTGGATTGACATCTCCATCCATTCTGATTTAAACTGTAGTTACTCTTGATAAGTGATATCTTCTACTTGCTTCCTTATAGAGCACATTACCACTTCAGTTTTTCAAAATAAAGCACAAAATCCAACAAATAGCAAGATAATCATTTTGTAGATCACACTCCCCTGACCAAGCAAAGTCTGTATCTTCATTTTCTCCACCATTTTAACCTCTCTATTTGTAACACATTTTTTTTTTTAATTAATCTTGGTACTCATGCATTTAATTTGAAAATCTTACTTACCCATGTATAAGATTGGTATGAAATCTGCTGATAAATAATTGAATGTTTTCTTATTGATATTTAAGTTGAAATAGACAAGCTAGATAATACTTTCGGTGGTAGCCTGTTGAAAAATCCAACAACTGTATGAAATCTCTAATTGCTTAGGCAGGCTATCACCTGCTAGTCAATATTGGCAACTCTCCTTTCTGATGTCCTTGATAGTTATGGCTATTATATTATGTTTGACCTCATCTATTGATAGTTATTCTTATTGTTAAAATAGGAGAAAAACAAGATATAATGGACTGAAAACTGTGTCAGAATACACTGCAGATGCGTGTTTATATAGGTTAACTACGCATTTTTTTTGGATGGGCAAATGTTAGTTAAGTTTTTGTTAGCTGGAGGATTTGAACCCACAACACATCCCTCCTTCCCTTCACCCTTTACCATCAAGTCAACTTTATATCTCCTGGTTAATTACACATAAATAGAGGATATTTTGTTTCCTCAAAATCAAACATTATGTTCCTATTAACTGCTATTATTAATAGAATCAGAATATTATATTCTGATCTTCAATACTTATCAACAAACACTAATTGATGGATTCATGTGATTCTGTTTAATTTCTGTTAAATACTTTTATGTGACCCTATTGAATTGTTTACTTCTAACCTTTCCCCAAATTTTATATTATAGCCATTGTCAAGTGCATATGGACTTGCTAAGCATAGAGATGGTCGTTGGGAATGGGCCATTGCCCCTGGTGTCTCGCCATCTCCAAGATATCAACATGCAGCAGTATGATTTTGTTTCTTATTTTTGTTTAATATTTTTTTCTTAGTTGGTCATATGTTCCAAGGATTGTAAATTTGTAATATACTTGTTTAATGATTTCAGGTATTTGTTAATGCAAGGCTCCATGTGTCTGGTGGGGCCCTTGGAGGAGGACGGATGGTTGAAGATTCATCAAGTGTTGCAGGTACTTGATTATAGTGTTGCTTAAAATTTGCATTTTGGCTGGTTCATTTTTGCCTTGTTTGATCTTGGGTAAAGTGCAGAGGTATAACTTTGCCATGCTTGATCTTGGGTAAAGTGAAGAGGTATAACTGTTGATTGAAAAAGAAATGGCTTAGATTGTAATAAAATACATGCACATGTAAAACAAACAATGAAGTAGTTAAAATCTATTCCTTTAATTTTTACATCAACAATTAAGACTTTGTACTTTATTTTTAAATCATACAAACTATTTATTGGTCTTTATGACTGGTCACTCTTCCTCTACTCTCCTGTACATGTATTTTCATTTTGACAGAAGGATGACTTTTCTTATGGTGAAATTGAGAAAGAAAATATTCTTGTGGAAATCTTGATCTGTTATAAGCAATACATGTAGCTACTGCTTGTAGGGTAGCTTGCTGGTGCCTAGTTGCCACTGTAATTTTTAGTTACCTTTTTCCAATGGTAATTTTTTTCGTATGTGAAAACAAGATTTATTGTTATGCCAATTAATGCCTGCATTTAGAAGCTTTTTTTGTTGTTTTTGCTTGTTTGTATAGTGTTGGACACTGCTGCTGGTGTTTGGTGTGATACCAAATCTGTTGTTACCAGTCCAAGAACGGGTAGATACAGTGCTGATGCAGCAGGTGGAGATGCTGCAGTTGAGTTGACACGGCGTTGTAGGCATGCGGCTGCTGCTATTGGCGACTTAATTTTTATTTATGGTGGTTTACGTGGTGGTAAGTCATAAATTTGATGTTCCTTGTATTCATCTAAATGGAGTTTTTTTTTTTTTTTTTTCTCTCTCTTTTTTTACTTGATGATGCATGATTGTTTGATCAATGTAGTTCACTAGGTTAGCCTGCTTTCTGTTGACAATTTAGTTACTTTATTGTATTTGATTTACATTTTTCATTTTTGTTGAATTTGTTACTTTTCTTTATTTTTGTTTGGACTCGGACCAGATGGTATAGAATGCTAATGTCTTCTATTAGAGTATGAATTGTTAAATGGTGCTAGGAGAAGAGTTGGGAGATAGAAACTTATGAATTATTGCTCAAATCACATGATCACCTTAGCTTCAATTCTTTTGATCAGATGCATGTTTAGCTAGGTGTTCTGAGGAAAAAACTTGAGTTGACAAGAAGAGCACATCTAGACTGTTTTAATTGGGGTATTAGTGTATTACTATTCAACTAGGTTTACTATTGGCTCAGGCTATGAGTGAACAGTTACAAGAGATAATTCCAACTAAGACAGTTGCTGAATTATTTTTTTCTTTAAATATGTGAGTGTGTGTGTATTTGTGAATGGATGGCCAGCCAATTCCTGTTGATCTTGCAAGCTGAGATGCCTGCTCTTGTGCTTGCTTTGGTACTTTATATTGTGGTGAGTTCTAATTTTTTTCTTGATGTGTATGACTGACCATGGTGTATTACGTGTTTGCTGCAGGTGTCTTGCTGGATGACCTACTTGTTGCTGAAGATCTTGCTGCTGCTGAAACAACAACTGCTGCTTCACATGCTGCTGCAGCAGCAGCTGCATCTAATGTACAAGGTGGACGACTACCTGGACGGTATGGATTTATTGATGATAGGACAAGGCAAACCATGCCTGAAGCAGCTTCTGATGGTTCAGTAGTTTTGGGAAATCCAGTTGCCCCCCCTGTAAATGGCGACATGTATACTGATATCAGCACTGAAAATGCCTTGCTCCCGGGAACTAGGTATGGCAGTTTTTATCATCTGATCATCTATTTGGGTGAAGTATTAAATTGTTACTTGAGAAATGCTAACAACACTCTCTAACACACTCTTTTGAGCACACTCTCTATTATTGGTTGAAATTTATTGAAAATCACAAATTTTTGTGGGTCCCATCTCTCATTTAATGAATCTTCTCCTAATTTTGTAGTTTTCAATAAGTTTCAACCAATGGGAGAGGGTGTGTTAGGGGAAGTGTGTTAGAGAATGTGTTGTTAACACTTCTCTTGTTACTTTGGCTTTGTCATTCATTTGAAGAATTTTGAATAGGCGAACGAGCAAAGGAGTTGAGTATCTAGTTGAAGCATCAGCTGCGGAAGCTGAAGCTATCAGTGCCACACTGGCTGCTGCTAAGGCACGGCAAGTGAACGGTGAAGTTGAATTGCCAGACCGAGACCGTGGGGCTGAGGCAACACCTAGCGGGAAACAAATATCTTCCTTGATTAAGCCTGATTCTGCAGAGTCAAATAGCATTCCTCCTGGTGGAGTGAGGCTGCATCACAGAGCTGTGAGTAAATATGTTTTCTATTTCCAAGGAAAATTTATGCTGTCAGTAATGTTCAAGCCCCATATCCATTTTTTCTGGGATTTTCTGCAGGTGGTTGTTGCTGCAGAGACTGGTGGAGCATTAGGTGGCATGGTTAGACAGCTTTCAATTGATCAGTTTGAGAATGAAGGCAGGCGGGTCAGTTATGGGACTCCTGATAGTGCAACAGCTGCTAGAAAATTATTGGACCGGCAGATGTCTATCAATAGTGTCCCAAAGAAGGTACTGACTTGTCTCTATAATTAGTTGTAATTGAGTAGAGTATTCGTACAATCAGGAAAAATGCTTAATGTTCTTCGACTATCAGTAGTAGGTTGCCACGTTGTTGAAAGAGTTTGACTTGTCTAATAGTGGTTATCATGGTCAAACTCTTTTTAATGAAGTGAAAACTGAAAACACATGGTTGGATGATAGTGTGGAAACTTTTAACACTACTAGTACTAGTGGATCAAAATTAAATTTTATTAGAAGTAAACAGTGGAGATTTTGATAGAATTCATGGTGGTTTTGGCTATGGGACGAGAAATGAGACTGAAGAAGATGTATTGAACATTGTACTAGCCTATGATTTGATGCTAGCGAACACTTTTTTCCGGAAAAGAGTCTCATCTTATCATGTATCATAGTGGACAAAATTGTAATCAAATTGATTTCTTTATGGTTAGACAGAAAGATAGAAATTCGTGTATTGACTGCAAGGTCTACCCTGAAGAATGTGTGGCGACACAACATTAGTTGGTAGTTCTAAAGGTTAGGTTCAACAAAGTTCTTAATTTGAGGAAGAAGGCTCAAAACCCAAGGATAAGATGGTGGAAGCTAAAGGAGGATAAACAAATAGAGTTTAAGGAAAACATGTTGCGTGAAGGACCGTGGGAGTTTATTGGAGAAGCTAATGAAATATGGAATAAGATGACTATGTGTGTTCAAAATGTGGGAAGGAGGGTGCTAGGTGAAAGTAAAGGAAACAAAGTTTTTACAAATGAAACATGGTGGTGGAATAGAGAGGTGCAAGAGACTATTAAACAGAAGGAATGCTTTAGATCTTTGCATAAATGTCCCAATGATGAGAATTTGCAAAAGTTTAGAGTAGCAAGGAAAAATGCAAAGAAAGCAGTGCGGGAATCTAGAGACAGTTTTTGATGATTTGTATAAAAATTTTGGGAGCAAGGATGGGGAGAAAGATATTTACAAACTTGGAGATGAAGATGTATCAAGGATGAAAATCAAAAACTTTTGGTAGAGATGAAGATGTAAGTGAAAGATGACTAAACTACTTTAACAAAATTTTTAATGGGAATGACGATAGGAGTGAGGTTGATTTGGAGGACGTTTTTGATGGCCTAAATAGAAGATTTGTGTGCAGAATTAATACACATGAAGTTAAGGAGACTTTAAAGAGGATGAAAAATAATAAAATTTTGGGACCTGATGATGTCCCTATTAAAGTGTGGAGAGGCTTGGGAAATGGGACAATAAAATGGTTGATCAATCTTTTTAATAGGATTCTTCAAACAAAGATGCCGGATGCTTGGAGGAAAAGTATGTTTGTGCCTATTTACAAAAATAAGGGAGATATCCAGAATTGTTCAAACTATAGAGGCATAAAGCTCATGAATCATACTATGTAAGTTGTGGGAGAGAGTCATCGAACATCGCCTAAGGGGGGAGATCAAGGTTTCCGTAAATCAATTTGGATTTATGCTAGGAAGATGTACCATGGAAGCTATTTTTTTGATGAGACAATTAATGGAAAGGTATTGGGAAAAGAAGAAAGACTTACATATGGTGTTCATAGATCTTGAGAAAACATATAATAGAGTCTCAAGAGAAGTCTTATGGTGGACACTTGAGAAGAAATAGGTAGCATTAAAGTATGTTAATGCTATCAAGGATATGTATGATGAAGTTACTACATGTGTGAAAACTTGTAATGGAACATCAAGGTATTTTCCTATAACGGTAGGTGTTGACCAAGATTCAGCTCTTAGTCCTTATCTCTTTGCCTTAGTGATGGATGAACTAATGAAAGATATTCAAGAGGAAGTGCTGTAGTGTATGCTTTTTGCAGATGATCTTGTGCTTATTGATGAGACCAAAGATGGTGTTAATAGGAAATTGGAATTGTGGAGAAACACTTTGGAGCCTAAAGAATTCACGATAAGCAAGAGCAAGAAGGAATATATGAAGTGTGAGTTTTCGCAGGTAAGAGATGGTGATCAAGACACAGTGAATCGACTTGGTCAAGAGGTACCCAAGAAAGATGTTTTTAGATACTTAGGATCAATGTTGCAAAAAGGTAATGTTATTGATGAGGATGTAAATCATGGAATTAGAGCAAGGTGGATGACATGGCGGAGTGCATCGGGGTTTTTATGTGACCACAAAATTCCCCTTAAGCTAAAAGGAAAATTCTATAGGACAACTGTAAGACCGGGAATGCTATATGGAGCAGAATGCTGGCCAGCACATAGGTAACATGAACATAAAATAGGTGTAGCAGAAATGAGGATGTTAAGGTGGATATGTGGATATACGAAGATGGATAAGATAAAAAATGAGGATATTCGGCGAAAGGTATCAGTGGTACCGGTATGTGAAAAAATGAATGAGCATAGATTGAGGTGGTTTGAGCATGTGATGAGACGGTCATTGGATGCTCCCGTAAGAACAAGAGTTTGTTACCAAGAGCTCGACACAAAGAGAGGTAGAGGTCGACCAAAACTAACCTGGGAAAAGATAGTTAAACAAAATCTAATGGAGTGAGATATAGATTGACGGACGGTATGTCTTAGGACAGAGTGGAGAAAAATTATAAGTTTGGTGGAGGGTTAAACCCATTAGTAGTTTTATGTTTTAGTCATTCCCTTGTTTTAGTTCTTTTCCTCTTCTTTTCTCCCTTCTTCCTTTCACCCTTCTTTTATTTTAACTTTTTTTTTCCTCTCTTTTGTCTTTCACTTTTTTCTTGCCCTCTCCCTTTCTCTTTCATTGTTTCATTTCTGATTTATCATCGGGTTCATTTATCACCGATCCCAATGAACTTGGGTTAAAGGTGCTGTTGATGATGTTGATGTTAATACATATTTTATCTAATAATTAGGCAATGGTAGTGGATCAGGTGCATTATATGTCTATATCTAATTGGTTTAACTTAATATGAACTATTAAAAGTTGTCTGCTTGACCTATCAAATCTGGGAGTCACGAGTAGGGTCAGGTGCAGAACATTTGGTAAGCATTGTTCATTAACCTTCCTTTGTTGGCAATTACCTACTCTTTCACACCCTTGTGTTGAATCCTGATTTTCTTTTATGTCTCCATGTTGGTTTTTCCATAACTATTATGTTGAATCATCCACCATGTTGTCTTTAAGCTATGTTCAACTTGTTTCTTATGGAGTTTCCGGATCTTTTTTTGTAGGTCGTAGCTCACCTTTTAAAGCCTCGTGGCTGGAAACCACCCGTTCGCCGGCAGTTTTTCTTAGACTGCAATGAAATTGCAGATCTTTGTGACAGTGCAGAACGCATATTTTCAAGTGAACCGAGTGTCTTACAGCTTAGGGCTCCAATTAAAATATTTGGTGATTTACATGGGCAATTTGGAGATCTCATGCGCCTCTTTGAAGAGTATGGTGCACCATCAACTGCTGGTGACATAGCGTAAGTTCCTTAGTTACCACGTATTGTTTTATATGTAAATGTGAATGAAGAAGTTACTGCCACTAGCCATAGCCTCTGGGTCAATAGTTATTTATCAGCGGCTCAGCGTGTGTCTAAGCATGATTGATAATATATTAAGATGTCAAAACCAGAACCTGCTTTTAATTATTATTGCCAGTGGGTTTGCTTTCATAATATGGTTTGAACATCTGTGGAGTCTAACTTTATACAGTGTTGTTTTTAAAATCAGACCAACCGTTGGACCAAAGGCGCTGATTTGCAGTTCATTGGTTCATTGTGGTTAAAGTGGAGGGTCTACTTGGTGGTAATAATAAAATATGTATTGTTAATATTATATATATTAAGCACTAATATAAAATTATAAAAATAATAAGTTAAATAAAATTTTAATTTAGCACAAATGGATTATTGCATGTTCTACAGGATGAAAAATTATTGATAAATTGTTAAATAATAGCAAAATGTGTAAATATCATATGAGCCTTTATTTATCTAAACAATATAAACAATATATTTTTTCTGTGAAGACCGGTTCAAATAAGTTTCTGTGTCAGTTCTTACCCACCTTTTACCAGTTTGGTTGGTCTTTTGGCCTGTTTTCTGCTCCACCAGTTTTTTGAGACTGTCCAAACCAATGATCTGACATCCAGTCAAAGTCAATGGTCAGGTTCAGTTTTAATAACTATGAAGTTAACTTCATTAGTTTTTATACACTTGTTATGATCTTTTATCTTTGGGCGCAGGTTCTTGTGATTGATTATCCAACTCAGCATTTTATAGTGATCTCATGCTATTTTCAATTTTTTATATCTTTGCATTGTAACCTATCTAGTTTGGCTAGCTTGCACCAATGTATATGATACATGTATTCCCTTTGCAAAATAGTATGATGTACCATTGTTTTTGTAGATTATTTTTTTATTCTCTAAACGGAATTTGTCCTGGCCCTGGGCATACCTTACTAATTACTAGATTGATTCTTAGATTTAGTCAATATAAGCAAATGAATTGTTATATTTATTTATATTGATCCGAGAGTTTCTGATTAATAGTTTTTTTTTCTCCTTTCCCTCATGACTGGCTAGCATAATATTTTGTTTGGACTATTTTAGTATTTTATTGCAAGTGAGTTAGGCATTTAATTTCCTTTGATGCTAATTTTGTATACATGACTATCAGATACATCGACTATCTATTCCTTGGAGATTATGTTGATAGGGGCCAACACAGCCTGGAAACTATTAGCCTTCTGCTTGCTTTGAAGGTACTCTGGATGTATAGTTTGTCTTTTTGTTTTGTTTGTCAAGTTTGATGGCATCAGGTTTATTCATGGGGTTATTTGGATTTTGCAGGTTGAGTATCCAAACAATGTACATTTAATACGTGGAAACCATGAAGCTGCAGATATTAATGCCCTTTTTGGTTTCCGAATTGAGTGCATTGAGAGGATGGTAAGTAATTTCATATTTCATATAGTGGACAAGATTTTCTATTCTTATTTGGCACTCAAGCAACCTTTGTAATTTGCTGATAGGGTGAGAGAGACGGAATTTGGACATGGCACCGTATAAACCGTCTGTTTAATTGGCTTCCTCTGGCAGCCCTAATTGAGAAAAAGATTATTTGCATGCATGGGGGTATTGGTCGTTCAATAAATCATGTGGAACAAATTGAAAATATTCAGCGTCCAATTACGATGGAAGCAGGATCAATTGTGCTTATGGATCTATTATGGTTTGTGCATTTGTATACTCAAACATGTATGTGACAATTTATTTCATGTCCTTTTGGAAGAATAACAGCATGAAATGTTTCTCTAGGTCTGATCCTACGGAGAATGACAGTGTTGAAGGACTGCGACCAAATGCTAGGGGTCCAGGATTAGTCACTTTTGGGGTGAGTGATTTTTATTTGGTATTTTGTAAAATGGTCATTATGTTGTTTGTTAGCTTCCTGGAGAATGATATAAAATAGATTCAAGATTTGATATTTCTAAATTTGACAATAAATATATCAAGTGCTTAATTTTTATATGCTGTCATTTTAAATATTTTACGTTATCGTCCAATTACAATTTATCCTAAATATGACTTTTAAAGTAATTATTATAAAGTCAACAATCTTATGATACATAACAATGTATGATTGGATGATGGTGAATAAAATCTTTACAATGTCAGTACATTCTAATAATTCAATCTGTATATTTATACTGATCTTGTTTTGTTTATTACTTTTTTAGTTTCTTGGATAATGATATTAAATTCTGATCGATACAGGTTTATGTGATTGAATTAGATAATTTTTGATGCTCATGTTTTAATTGTTTTATTATTCGAGAAAATTCATATTGATGTAGTAGTGACTCTGAATTTTGAAGCATTATTTGTAACTTTTCAAATCAATTGTGCTGTTTATGCCCTGGAACTTTTGTAATTGTAACATGCATCTGTTAAGACAATTATTTTTGAAGCTATGCTTTATTAAGTTGAAAAAACTCCAAAACTCATTACTTTCATTTTGTTAGTGCCATAATTTCGATTTGCTGTACTGCACATCTCAAATCTCATTTATTCCCTTCCCATTTGCTTATGTTATTGTTAATGCCAACATTTGATATTTCATCTAATTTGAAGAATTACTTTTTATGATGGCTGTTATTTTTACTCTTATTGGCACTTGCCTTGGATGTTGTCTGTGCTTTCTTAGTTTTTAGGCTTCTCTTAGTGTTACTTTAATATGTTAAACTTGCATATGTACTATTATGCTCATCTTTAATCGGTCTTACTGCAGCCTGATCGTGTAATGGAATTTTGCAACAACAATGATCTTCAGCTGATTGTTCGTGCACATGAATGTGTGATGGATGGCTTTGAGCGTTTTGCCCAGGGACATTTGATCACACTTTTCTCTGCTACAAACTACTGCGGTATTTGTTACTAGCTTCTACGTTGCACTTTTCTCCACAGATAATTCTCCCTTCTAAATTTTGGCACTTTATTGTGTCAATAGGTACGGCAAATAATGCTGGGGCAATATTAGTTTTGGGTAGAGATCTCGTTGTGGTTCCTAAATTGATTCATCCATTACCGCCTGCAATTTCTTCACCGGAAACGTCACCGGAACGGCATATTGAGGATACATGGATGCAGGTATTTCTTAGTGCTGCGTAATATTGCGCCTATTAAATGAATATGTTCGCATCTAAAATCAATTTTGAGCTGATCATTTTACAGTGTTATGGGACTAGAGCTATATTTTTGCAGTTTACTTTTTTGGTATTCATACATTTTCTTGTTTTGGGTAAAAACCGTATATAGGAGTTGAATGCTAACAGACCACCAACACCAACTAGAGGCCGTCCTCAAGTAACAAATGACCGAGGTTCTCTTGCTTGGATATAGTTATTTATTAGTAAGAATGGCCCTATTGTTTATGCCTTGACGGCTTGTGCTATCGCCTGAATTTCCGGTGTTACGAATATAGCATGATGTCGTTTACGGGGTATTCGAACTGGTGATATAATACCCGCAGAAAGCTTGAAGGACCAAGCTTTTATTTGTCCTGGTTCTCATCACTCAATCATCTGGCCTGTAGAAGATCCAAGTCCGAGAAGCAAAGCAAAGTTGGTAGCCACTGCTAAGTTGGTTCACTTTGACAAAAGCTAGAAGTTGCAGTATGGGTTCCCACCCACCTGTTGTAAATTGAGCCGAAGGGTACAAAATCAAGGTCATGGATGTCCGTGTGGGTATTTTTCTCATGATTTTTTACATATTTTTTACTCATTGTCCCTAGGTTATTGTTTTTTTTTTTTTCATTTTATATTTTTAAATCAAGAGGACAAGGGTTTCTTTTCTCTTTTTCTGTGATGGTGAAATATATAAATCAGAAAATCTTTCTTGGGGGTCCATGTATCATAGGGGTGTTGCTTTGTGTGATTCCCATCCATGCTCTGTACGACTAATTTTTGTGTGAATCAACATATTCTGACTGAGAAATGTGAATTTTGAGAATAGAATTTTGTATATTGCCTTGTGCTGCAAATAGCTTAGACTGTTCCCTAAGATCTATAACCAATGTTTTAAAAATCGACCCGGTGATTGACCCGGTCAGGGTATTGGGTCACTGGATCAGTGATCGAATCAGTGGGTCACTGAATGACCCACATGACCCGATCAGTGGTCGAACCGATGGGTCATTGAATGATCCGCATGACCTGATTAGTGGTCGAATCGGTTGACCCGCATGATAATGTCTTAAAATATTAATAAAAAATTACAAATTAATATTATTCCATAACATAAAGTCATAGATAATTAGATTCCTAAATGTTAATAAACATCATTATACAAGTTCAAACAAACAAATACCAAATATCACAAACATAAGTTAAATAAAATAAGTTTAAGTTCAACATATGTTCTTAAACAAATTCAACATTTAAACTGTTTTCTACGGCCAAGGGGCATAAACTAAGTCATTATCATTTTGTGGAACTTCTTCATTAAAAAATTCAGAAGAATCTCCCATTGTAACTTCATGATCAACATTGCTTTCATTTAAATTTATGTTTTCCATGGGATTGTCCTGTGCTTCATCAACATCATCATCCAAATTTAAAGGACCTATGTCAAAAAAAATTAGATAGAAAGTACTAATTACTAATTAGCATTTAGAGACAACAAGTATGAAACAAATTTGAATAGGTTAGACAAAAAGTATTATTCCAAATTCCAATACCAAAAGCATATGTTTGCTCAAATCCTGAAATATCGTCCAAAACCAATAGAATCATCAATGATCTTAATTTACATTCCATTTCAGCTACCATTAAAGGAAGCCAGCCAGCTACCTTTGTCATCACATGAACTATAGAATTTAATATGCAATTACACATACATTCAATCCAGGCAACAAAAGGAAGAATATATGCTATACCATATGTCGATAAATTGAAGCATGTAGACACGCAGGCATAATATTCCCATGTAGTACATAGATAGCTAAAATAAATTTCTGGTTTCACCATCCTGAAAGTTATAACTCAAACACATCTACTCTTGCTTTACTTGAGAATCCAACAAGTTAATACTAGTAGTCCATTAGTTAAAAATTATATCAGACCCGCCAAAACAGATTCACACGATTCGCCTTAAACAAATATACTACAGCCACGGAAAGCAAAAACATGGTCTTGAAGAAACACACACATGAACTCATTCTACCAATAGACTAGACCATAAACTAAGAGGTAGTCATAATTATTTAGCAACAAATAAAGCCAGAAAGATTCACAAAATCGGATAAACGGAAAATCACAGTTCCAACAACATAACACAATTCACACACCTTTACATGCAACAACCAAGGCAAGAAAGAACGGAAGCAACTTTGTGACACTAAACATTGTCTGAATTGAAATAAAAATATGATTAAAATATACCACTATCATTTGAAAGTGGTTGAATGGTCATATTTGCAAGGTCTTTGCGTAATGCATCCACCTCCACTACGGTTAAGAATGGTGGTGAATCCTCCATTACCCAATCAACATGGTCATCAAGTGTTTCCAAATTGATAGGATCGTAGCTTTGTTGTCTCTTTTTCCTAAGCACATGTACAAAATATAACCATATGGAATATAGAAAGATATATAATGAAAAAGAATAAAAATATAGTAATACCTATTTTGCAACCTCAAGTTGTAGCGAACATAGACTAAATCATTAAGTTTTTTATGCTCCAACCTATTTCTTTTCTTTGAATTAATGTGTTCAAATGCACTCCAATTCCGCTCACAGCTTGAAGCACTACAAGTTTGGCTTAAAATTCGAATAGCCATCTTTTGCAAATGTGGTACCCCACATCCATAAGATGCCCACCATTGATCTAAAATATAACATGTCATAAAATAAATTAATAACAATTATATTGACAACTTAACTAACAAATAAATATTCAAAAGGATTACAATTTACAAGTTTTGAAAGTTACCTGGCATGACTGTATTTCGTTCATCCAAAGCAGCTTGTCTTCCAAAATCCAGCTCAACATTACTATAAACTCTCTTCTCACTAGTTAGCTTTGTTTGCAATTGACTATCTCCATGAGCATACCTTTCAATGACATCCAACAGACCGGTTGTTGTAGTCATGTGTTGCTCAAATTCTTCCTCATTAAACCGATAAGCAGGATTTAACCAATAACCCGCGGCATGGAGATTTTTGTGAAGTTGTGAATCCCAACGATGATCTAAGATTTTCAAGTAAGGCTCCACTTTTGTTTTATTTCTTCGAAGCCTCTTTACCATCTCTTCTCTAGCTTTATACGTGGCTCGATAAATAAAACCCATAGCTGGTTTGTCTTCACTATCAACCATACGCAACACACGTACAAGTGGTTCAGTCAGTTTCACTACATCAGCACATTTACTCCAAAACCCAGAGTCTAAGACTTGTTCCACAAATTGTTTTGCCTTGACTTCTTTGGCATAAGCTGAGCTTGTCCATTCTTTAGAAGTTACCATGACTCTTAATCCATCTTTTTGAGCCAAAATACTCTGCAAAGCAATGAAATTAGTGGCAAAGCGAGTAGGAGCAGGACGAAATATTTCCCTTCCACTTGTATGCTTTCTCATAAAAAACAAAGCAAAACAATGATTATAAATATATTTAGTAATTTGTGAGGCATGTGACACAGCCTCACAAACTTCCTCCAATTTTCCCATGTCTTGCAACATCAAATTGATGCAATGCGCTGCACAAGGTGACCAAAACAATTTAGGAAACTCTTTTTCCAATAACCTACCAGCAGCAACATAGCAGCATTGTCAGTTACTATGTGAACTACATTTGCAGGACCAATACGCAACACGACATCCTTGAAAAGCTTAAACAATAAATCAGCAGATTTAGAAGCATAAGAGACATCAACAGATTTCAGAAAAACAATTCCTTTAGGACAATAAACCAAAAAATTGATAAGAGTTCTCCTTTTCCTATCAGTCCACCCATATGCCATAAGAGTACAACCAATTTTTTTCCAAATAGAACGATACTCATCCACAAGTTTATGCACATCATCAACTCAACTATTTAATAAATCACCACGAAGACTATGCATACTTGGAGCCTTGTATCCTGGACTCATGCTACAGAGAGCATCAATCATCGGCTGAAAATATGCTGAATTAGCTGCATTAAATGGAATAGATGCATCAATGAACCATTTAGCAATAGCAAGGTCACACCTTCGTATCACTTGTTTACTTTGCATCACACTTTTCAAGGTAGGTTGAGATCCAGGAGTCGTTCTAGGTTGAAAATAATTCCCAATACGACCAGCTGTCTTCATTTTTTCAGATGTCCTTTGTGTTTGCTCACTTTGTTGTCCCATTTCTATTGGCATTTCACCACCTTCTTCACTTGGTGAATAAAAATCATGTTCATCATCAATTCTTCTCTTCTTATTCTTACTCTTGTTGTCTTCAATATTCTGTTTCATTTGATAACGAACATCGGCAGGAATCTTAGTGCACATAGAAACTTGACCCTTTTCACAAGCTAAGTGACTCTTTAATCTATTAATCCCACCTCCCTAACAATTTTATCACAGTAAATGCACATCAAAACATTCTTGTCACCATCTTGAATGAGCTTACAATGTGCCTAAGCTATGTCAGTCTTGACTCTAATATTAGGCCTTGAATTTCGAGTAGATGCTTGTTGTTCTTGGGATGTTGGTGTTTCACCACCAGATGTCATCTATGATTCATAGTTTCATACAATTAAACATTTAACAAATTCAGAGATAAAATTAGAATCAATGCAAAGAGATAAAATTGCTAGCCTCAAAGAGATAAAATTCACATGGAATAATGGATGATGACAAGAGATAAAAATTTATGCCAAGAGATAAAATTCACATGTAGGATATAAAGTTTATACTATATATTAAAAAAAATGGTTAAGTGTTTGTGTTTCCGTGCTAAAAAGAAAAGGAAAAGGAAGAGAGAAATTGAAAGATAAGCCCGGGATTGCGGTGACAGATCCATTTTGCACACCTCATTGGAGAAAAAAACCAAATACGTACCCATGCCCCTCAGCCCTTGTAATAATAGAATGAATGCTCAAGTGATGATGTGAATGTGACAGTTGTGTCGTGTGTGAAACTGAGTGTTGTGTGATAAGATTAGGATGCAGAGGGGTGTGAAATCTGAGGAAGGACTCTGTGGCATAGCTCTGATGGCATCTTACCCTACAACTTGAATGCCAAACTTGATAGTGAAACTGAGTGTTGTGTGATAAGATTAGGATGTAGAGGGGTGTGAAAGCTGAGGAAGGACTCTGTGGCATAGCTATGATGGCATCTTACCCTACAGCTTGAATGCCAAACTTGATACTACTGCTCAGTAAACTATGTACACTAGGTATTTAGGTAATTCTGCAAGCATGTATTAGCTAACATGCTTTGTAGTTTTTATGGCCAGTTGTGCATATGCTCTACCTAAGTTGGTACTAATTATCAATACAACAAAGACACTTAAGAGTAAAACTGATACTTACATTTTGGCTTCTATGTCTTTAGCTTCGCACTACTTTTCTATTTTCAAAATCCACACAAATCTTCTCTAGAACATTCAAAATGCTCCGTAAAATCCTGCATGTTTCGCCCTTGGTCATTGTTTCACAAACAAAAAACTCATTCAAATAACATTGGTGTTGGTCTTGAAATTAAAGAGAAGAAAATCAAATTTGTAAGATGAGATGTAAAATTTACTCAAGTTAAATTAAGCAATTCCAGCTTCAGTGCAAAGTGACTACTAAACATGTCCAATCTAAGCAGTAAAGGTTGGAGTAAAATTAACTTTAAACTGTCAAACAATTCAAATGTGTCCAAATTAATCTCAATTTTATTTATATATATATATATATATATTAGTGATACTACAGAATTCCACAGCAGAGCACTCAACTATATGAACAAAATTCAAACCAGTAGGACAACATCTGCTATTCTAAGCATTCCAAAAAGGATTTGGCTCAAGAATTTGGTTCAAGTTCTAATTGCTAAACTGATGCAACTCAGTGATTAAATTTTGTTAACATATAGCGAAACACAATCATATTCCTTCCCTGAAACAAAAAATCAAATTCCAAGTGTGCTTATCAGACCAATTCAACAATATGAAATTAAGACCAGTTTCAGACAATTCAACAGTATGAAATTAAGATCAGTTTCAGATCATTTGACA
Source organism: Glycine tomentella (assembly GCA_007407185.1). Classification (NCBI taxonomy): domain Eukaryota; kingdom Viridiplantae; phylum Streptophyta; class Magnoliopsida; order Fabales; family Fabaceae; genus Glycine; species Glycine tomentella. Next base: position 415,008 of record PYAF01002772.1, read on the forward strand.
ATATCAAATTATGACCAGTTTCATATCAAAAAATCAAATCTCAGGTATTTATATATGTGAAAAAGGTGAAACAAAACCAATTCGACAATATGCTTTCAGACTTTCAACTTTAGTGATAATGTGTTTCAATATTACAAGCATATACAAACACATTTCAAACTTTCAATGATAATGTGATTCAGTTGTCTTCAATATTACAAGATGAAGGTAATAAATAAGCAATAGAACGAATTGAAGGTGATAAGCAGCAAATGAGCATATTCCTTACTTTCCCTTTCTTAGAGGGAGGAAACAAAATACTGAACATAGAATAGCCTCAGCCCTCAGTTTTACCTTGTCACTGCTCAAGCCTCAAGAGGTTCGCCGATATCGAATCGGAAGATGGAGGTCGATGGAGGTTGATGGTGCGCCGATGGAGGTCACAACAACGCCTGGAGATGGAGGTCGCGACTCGCGACGATGCAGCTTGGAGATGTGACTCGTGACGAAGCAGCTTGGAGATGGAGGTCGCGAGGACGTAGCTTGGAGATAGAGGTCGCGACGACGCTGCTGTTTTGTAGAGAAAGAGGTCGCGAAGAGGAAGCTCAAGGTGCGGGCTGCTGGCTACTGTGGTTTGTCACTTTGTCGAGTGGAGAAGAATGAAAGGAAAGTGAAGAGTGAAAACCTAGCCAAAAACGTCGTCGTTCGAGAAGCCAGGAGAAAAAAAAATCACTGTGTTGAGCCGGACCGGGTTGGCGGGTCGCCATTAACCCGGCCGGGTCACCCGGGTTGAAACGGTCTAAAGACATGCCCGATCTGATGTAGAACTCGACCCGGTCCGGCCACCGGTTCCCGGTCGGCCCGGCTGGGTAGACCCGAGTCTGAAAACACTGTCTATAACAGTTGCCGGCAGTGACCGATATAAAAAAAATTTGTTGTAGGGGTACTATTTATATTTATAAACCAGTGTTTTAGTTTTTGCATTATATATATGATAAATATTTACTTTTATATAATTAAAATTAAAATTATAAATAAGCAATTTTAATATATCAATTATTATATTATAATTGAAATTCATAATAAATGTATATATTTAAATATATAATTTATATATTAGATTTATAATGTATAATTTGAATTGTGACAGGATTATTTTTAGTTGACAATTATTTTGGAAAAAAAGTGAAATTCAATTTAGAAATGAAGATAAAAGATGGTGGATTAAAAGTGCTGTTAGGACATTCAAATATATAAGATGAAAAAAAGTAGTTTGAAATGGTTTATTTATTTTCATTTATTAATTACCGGGATAATATATGAAATGTACCGAGAAAATATTTAAAATGTGTAGAGTAAGAGAGACTAGGAACATTTGAGGGGCAATACTCGCCATGAATTGATTTCTTTTCTTACTATATCTTAAATTTAGAAGTAATTTATAATCACACTCACATTAAGAAAAGATAAAATTTGTACAGGCAGTTGCTGTTCACTTCTTATCTTACTATTAAATTCATTTGAGTTGCCGTGCTTAATAGCTATTCACTTGAAATTCAGGCAAAATTTGAGGTTTAATTTACGTAAGATTAACAAATTTCAACTTGTTTTATTTCTTATCAAATTCGTAAAATATTTTTACTTAGTATTAAATGCTTATGCTTTGGAAATGGAATATTTAAGACATGTTGTAATCTTAGGTAATTACATTTTTCCCTCCATCCCATTTCTTAAGTTATTTTAGCCTTCTACTTTTTTTCTTCAAAATAAGTGTTTTAAAATTTCAAAATCAAATTAATTTTTTATTCTTCAAATATATCCTCATTTAATATTCACTATTAATGGTGCAACCGTCAAAAATCAAAATATTAAATAAGGACATTTTAGTTCAAATAGAAAATTATTTTACTTCCATTAATTATGTTTTAATCTATGTGCATTAACTTTAAACAACTAAAAAAATGAGATGCAGGAAGTATTATATAAGCCTTCATAACAATTAATTATTAGTGGTTACAGTAGATATTAATTTGACATAAGCAACTATTACCATCACAAAATAATTAAGAACAATATAGAACTAACTTCTATTAGAAAAAAGTCAGTCCTTGAAATAGATCTAGGTATCACATAATTAGTCTGACCCTTGGCCAGGAAATACACCAGATTCACGGTATTGAACTTAAAATTCCTATCTATTTAGGTGTAACATCCTAAAATTAGATTTTATTGCTTTGAGGAGGTCCACTACATGAACTACATTCCATTGAAGATGCTTCCCATGACACAACCCAAAAATATGCTTTCAAGTATCAAGTTGAAGTAGCAATAGCATGCACAAATTCTCTTTAACTCCAAAACAATGGCAGAACTTAACCTCTCTTTACGCTCCTTTCTTATTCTGTAGATTGAGAGGTAAGGGGAGTCAAGTAATTGTAATTTGTCACATCTTTTGTTCAAATTAATGGTAGGCTGAATATTTGCTTATACATTGACCAAGCTAAATATCTCACCCTCTTTCCACCCTTCATAAAATCTCTCCAACTGATCCTCTGTTCAAAGTTCAAACATCTCTCTTTATATGCTGATATGTTCAAAGTTCAACGATTGTCTCCAGCTCTCTCCAACCATATTTTGGGCCCTTGGATGTATCCAAGGGATGAGATTAAAAGTTAATTAAAAATTAGAAAAACTAAACCCAAAAGTATCGTTGACCCTTGGATCAATCTGATAGAATATGTGCAAAACTTCCCACTCTTCCGCTTGAGCAACATGGAAGCACAATGTATCTTACAACAGGCAATTAGGTACCTAAACTGTATCTTACAACATTGAATCGACCAAAAACAAAATAACAAATCTAATTGTATCCTTATTGTCCTAAACTAGCAAATAGCAAATCAACCCTTTCAATTTGGACTAGTTAGATTCATAGGTTTCCTCCTCCAGCAAAGATTCATTTTTCCGTAGTGGTGAATTTCGTGGAGATGTTTGATTACCCAGCTTTGGTTTAGCATTGGAATATCTTGGCAACACTTCATTGGTTGTAGGTATAATTTTCTAGACCATTAGATTCTATCAACGGCTGTGATTGTGGTTGGAGAGAGCCGGAGACAATTCTTGCTGGAGAGGTCGTAAGCCCAATAGCGAGAATGGGAATACTGAGAGGCCCAAAAGAGAAGTAAAGATACCAGCCAAGTTTAGGGGATTTATTATAGGAAGAAAGTAATAGACATATTGTTATGTTTTATAGCTTTTCATGGTACTGTTACAGCTGGCTCTTGACCGTTGTAAAGGGACACCTGTACTGTCCTTTCTCTGTAGCTGAAATAGTATTAATAGCCTTTCGGGCTAAATGAATAATACAGAAGATATATTTCCTTTAATAAGAGGATCTGCATCCGTTAGGGAATGGCCAGATACAAACTTTTGAGAGATGAAAGAAGAGGGAAATGGGTTCCAGGTGAAAGGAGAGAAAAAATATAATTTTTTAAAGAAGATGTCAAATTACTATCATAACCTTTAAAAGAACTAATTAAAACAAAAGGATTGTTGGGTTTTCCTGTCCAAAAATGTTGGTGTTAATGACCAATGCACTCATACTAAAAAAGGGGTTAGTGTTTGTTTATGACTTAAGTTCATACAAATTAATGTTATGCATGCTTGTTTTTAATATTATGTATGGATGCTTGATAAGTGTCACATTTCAATAAAATGCATGTTTTAAATGATGATACTTATCTTTTGATTTCATTAACTTGCTTATAAAATTGTCCTAAACCTAGTTAAAAAGTATCTAGTATGTATTTTAAAGTGTTTTTGAAGATTAATCCAATCATGTTTTGTATTTGAATAGATTCCGTGGATTTCCGAGGCTTTCGGAGTATCACAACAAGCAAGGAGGGTTACATAGCAAGCAGAGGAGGTGCAACAAGCATTCCAGGCCCAGAAACCGACATGGCCCAAAGATTTCTTCAACATTAAGCATTAAGCTCACCCAGGCGACCATCCATAGTGCAATTCACTCGCCTGGGCGAGTTACAAGTTCCAAGGAGATATACTAAGCTCGCCCAGGCGACCAAAAGGTGAAGAAAACACTCGCCTGGGCGACCAAAGCAAGTTGGTGTTGGGTTTCTATAAATAGGCCACGGATTGAAGGAGAAATTCATGCTTTTGGAGGGTTTCTTCCTCCCTTTCCTTGCTTAGGCTTGTTCTTAGGCTTAGGGATCTTAAATATTAGTATTAAGTAGGTTAAGAAAGTGAGAGAAGTGAGGATTAGCGTGGAAACTCTGCTGGAGAGAAGCGAGGATGGGAACATTCAGCAAATCTTTCCGCGAGGAGGTTCTCTCCATGCTTGGCTAGCTTCTTTGAGGTTGGATGTAATCTTCTTAACCCTATATTTCTTTTAATATTCATGCATGAATCGTTCTATTTCTTATTGGTAGTTTCATTCTGCGCTTAATGCTTGATCCTACTTGATCACTAGTATCACGAACTTAAATCCTAAGTGAGACTGGAAAGTAATCTTAGGGTTTGAATTGAATGAATTTACTCATTACGTTACGTTGCTAGGAATAGGGCATAACATTTTGATTGCATAAAAAGCACGCGAATGTAGTTCTTAATGCTGGGGTATTTACTTAAATATGTGAGGGATCGATATTCGGTAAACTATCCTTAGAACTTGAATGCGAGGGATCGATTCAAGGTAACATAGTGTGCATCAATAAGAATAGACGATGATTTATGCGTGGTAAATATTAATTGGATATAGAATGTTAAGAATGATGAAATCCAACCCCACTTTCTCATAAATATATTTTCATTATCGTTAAGTTTAGTTATTTTACTTTACTTACATCACCAAATGAAATTTCGTTCGACCTACTTGTACATAACTATTGAGCTGTTTAATTCTATTTGGAGTAACTGAGTAAGCTCAAGTCCCTGTGGAGACGATCTTATAAATTTTTAAACTTACAACGACAAATCGGTGTGCTTGCCGAAAATACCTAACAAGTTTCTGGCGCCGTTGCCGGGGACTTGAGTCGCTCGCTCAGTTCTTTCAAATTTAATTTCTCAGTTGAATAAGACTTTTTCGTTGCTTCTGTTATTTTTAATTTTGTATAAATTATCTTGTGTTTTATTTTATTTTCTTTCCCTAACCTCGGTACTTACAAATTATTGCAAGTTTGTTCCTTTTCCTTTTTGAGGTAAATTTCTTGCAGCTACATCGATATTAATTTAGAAATTACCAAGACCATAAAGGAAAAACGAAACAAACAGCCAAAAAGAGCTACCGAGTAAATGTTCTATTTTGATTCTCTGGCACTAGTAAAGCCACCCCTAAATATGGCTGATAGAGGGGGAGAAGAAAATAGACCACCAAGGAGGATTATGGGTGATTATGTGTATCAACAAGGACCAAAGCATTACAACAACATAGTCATTCCTTCTTTCAGTAAAAAAGTTGTGGAATTGAAGCCTGCATTGCTCAGTTGATAAGTGCCATATTTCAGTTAACTTCGTGTTTAAAATATTGGCACTTATCTTTTGATTTCTCTCATTTAGCTTATAAATTTCCCTAAACCTAGTTAATTAGCACCTTATACTTGTGATTAAAGTGTTTCGAAAGAGTAATCCAAATCATGTTGTGTATTTGATAAATTTCGTGGATTTTCGAGGCTTCCGGAAGATTAAAGCAAGCAAGGAAGGTGTACATATCAAGCATGGGAAGTTCCACAAGCAAATCAGGCCCAGAAGCACGAAGGCCCAAAGAATCCTTCATGACTAAGCTTTTAACTCGCCCAGGCGACCATTCTATGCCTATTTTGCTCGCCTGGGGGAGCAACAAGTTCCAAGAAAGCTTTTTAGCTCGTCCAGGCACCCATTTTATGAAGGAATTGGTGGTCTGGGCGACCAAAGCAGCCAAGTCCACAAAACCTATATATATGGACGGATTTTGAAGGCCAAGGCATTGAATTCCACTTCTTTTCTCTCTCATTCACTTGCTTACTCATATTTAGCTTGTTTTTAGTTCCTAGGTGAGTGTAGACACTTAGGGAAGTGAGGAAGAGTGAATTGTATAAGGAGATTCTGCCGACAAGAGGATCGATGACGAGCTTAGTCAGTGGTTCTCTCCAGGAGGTTCTGCTGATGTTCACTTAAACTTCCCTAAGGATTCGACGTACTCTTCTTATCCCTATACTCTTTTAATTTCTATTTATGCATCGTTCTATTTCTTGTTGGTAATTTCATTCTGCGCTTAATGCTTGATTCTACTTGATCACTAGGATCACGAACTTAATTCCTAAGTGAGACTGGAAAGTAATCTTAGGGTTTGAACTGAATGAATTTACTCGTTATGTTACGTTGCTAGGAATAGGGCATAACGTTGTGATCGCATTAACACGTGAATATGATCTTAACGCTTGGGTATTTAATTAAATATGCGAGGGATCGATATTTAGTAAAATATCCTTAGGACTTAATTGCGAGGAATCGAATTAAGGTTACTTAAATGTGTGCGTCAACAAGAATAGAAAAATAATGCATAGGTAGAATTAATTGAAGGGATAAGTAAGACGAAATCCAATCCTACACTTCCTTGACTTTAAACTCGCTAATTTACTTCCGTATTTACTTCCATAAATTTTATCTTTACTTTACGTAACAAACAAACAACAAATGAACCTTCGTTTTATCATCTGTACATATACTACTAAACTGGTAAAGATTTAAACTAACCAAAGTAAACACAAATCCCTGTGAAGACGATCTTATAAATTCGAAACTTACAACGATAAAACGGTGCGCTTGCCGCAAAAATCCTAACAAGTTTCTAGCGCCGTTGTCGGGGATTTGTTTCGTTTACTTAGTTGTTTAAATTTCAGTTTAGTAGAATTTGTTTCTTGTTCTTTATTTTCTTATTTTGTATAGAAGTTTTCTTGTTATTATAAAAACCTCGGTGCTTAACAGAATCTTGTAGTTTTTGTCCTTTCACTTTATGCGAGATAAGTCTACAGATAAACCTCAGTTTGATCCAGAAATCTCCAAAACCGAAAGGAAAAACAGAAAGAAAAAGAAGCAAGAATCTAACAAGCATTCTGAGGGAACTTCGTCTATTGACCCTCCTTCACCAGTGGTAAAAGACAACATGGCTGATAGAGGGGGAGAAGAGAATAGACCACAAAGGAGGACTCTGGGTGATTATGCGTATCAACAAAGACCAAAGCATTACAACAGTATAGTCATTCCTCCTTTCAACAACAAAGTTGTGGAATTGAAGCCCGCATTGCTCAGTCTAATTGGATCACATCCTTTTGCCGGACTAGATCATGAAGATCCATACACTCATTTGTCCACCTTCATGGAGCTATGCAGTACCATGGGAGCTTCTGATGCAGATGCTGAAGCTGTCTATCTCAGAGCTTTTCCGTTCTCCTTGACAGGTAAGGCAAAGGTATGGCTTCAATCCCAACCTAATAAAAGTCTTAGCAATTGGGAAGAAGTGGAGGAGAAATTTATTACCAGATTCTTTCCTCCATCTAGATTCATAAATGCAAAGTTAGCAATTGCTACTTTTTCCCAAGGGTTTAATGAACCTCTCTGTGAAACATGAGAGAGATTCAAATCTTTACTGCGTAGGTGTCCAAACCATAACTTTGATGATATTGCACAGTTACACATTTTCTACAGTGGTTTGAGACCTCAAACCAAGATGATTCTTGATGCCTCAGCTGGAGGTACGATGATGTCAAAGAGCCCGAAGGAAGCAATTATAATCATCGACTCCATAGCAGCCAGTGATTATCAATCTCATCATGATAGATCTTCGATTCAAAGAAAAGGTATAATGGAGCTAGATACTCAAAATGCAATTCTAGCTCAGAACAAGCTCTTGACTCAACAAATAGAGGCCTTGACCAAACAATTAGGCCAACTTCCTCAACTAAATGGTGATTGCCAACAAGAAGAGCAGACTCATTATATGCAGAATTAGACCAAACCTCAACAGAACTTTCAAGGAAATTACCAAGGCTATAGAGATGGTCCAAGTTCTTATGGCTAGAAGCAGAAATATGAAAATGCATATTATGGGCCCACTAACTCTTCTTTTGTAGGTCCCTCTAACAACTCTTATGTAGGTTCTTCAAATAGGGTTCCACTACAACAAGAAGAAGCTCAGCCTGATAGAAGATGACACTGTTATGCCTCGTGTCTGATCAAGACATTTGGATGAAGGGACCAGAGGTTACATGATGGAAATGGATTGCGGTAAGGATGAAATTGAATCATCGATTTTTCTCATAGGCTGGGTGACAATGATGCATTATTAGATGTCAATCACTGTCCATAATATTATAAGATAATATTATTGTCATTCTATATAGGTCACACACATAGAGTAATCAATTAGAGCATATGAATAAATTAAATCATTTAATTTAGTTCATTGTTAATTAATAAAATAAGATTTAATTAATTAACAATATATTTAATTAAATAAGACGTAATATGATGAGATAATTAATCAGATATGATTTTTTAAGGGAACAAACTTATTTCATTTCATTGAGAAGAGTAGTATAAATATACATGGGAATATGCTCATAAACATGGTGACTAGCATGAAACCTAGAAGCCCTAGCTAGTGAGTGGACAACTTGGTTGGCTTGCCTCCTAACTAAACTCACCCTTGAGTTTTGTGAATTACGTAATTTTTTTTTGCAATTATCAAGCAAAGCATAAAATTTTGAAACTCCTATTGATTTGGATAGTAAACCATCAATAACAGGTTTATAGTCCACCTCAAAAAAAATGTTTTGATGGTCTAGTTGGTAACTCCAACAAATTTCTTGTAGAAGTGCCCAAACCTCTACCTCTTTAGCTTCTGGAGTTCCCTTTTCTGTTAGTGTTTTTGCCTACATGAAATTACCGTTATCATCTCTAAGGACCATTCCAACACCATAGCTTCTTTCATCATTAAAAATGGCAGCACCAACATTAATTTTGATTGATCTAGGTGGTGGTTTTTTCCATGTGAGGTAAATAATTTGTTGATGGAGAGCATGTTATGAGTTTGATGTGTTGCAAACACATCTTAGTTTTAGGTTATAATTTAGTTAAATAGTTAGGAATTAGATTAAGAATAAGTTAGTTTGTTGTTTATATTCCATTTTGTCTCATTCCATTACCAATTTGTGATTTCAGGGCAAAAAGAGGAGAATTAAAGCAAAAAGAAAGAAGAAAACAGAGTTGAAAGACTCGCGCGGATCGCGCCAGATCCCGCGCGAGTCGCGCCACAATAAAATACCAAGCCTCAGTTTCGACCAAGCCACGCGAATCACGCCAAGGGCCACGCCACTAGCGTCAGATGCCAAAATCATATCCCAGCTCGAAGACCCCACGCGATCACCATGGAATCCACGCTGTCAACGCCAATTAATAGAAGATTCCGCGCGATCCGCGCCAACTCCCGCGCGAGTCGCGCCACAAGGTTCAGAGGCAACTATTCATTCGAGTTATCCGCGCGATCAGCACGGATTCTCGCGTTATCAGCGCCATAAGGATCCTGTTGCCTGATTTAAAAGATATGGCTCGAAAATTGCAGGAAAAATAGAGTCTTGGTTACCAGAATTAAGCTATCTGCAAGGAGATTATAAAAGAAGGCCTCTGGGACTGAAGAGGACACTCTACATCAGATTTTATCATTCCAAACCTCTGGAATTCAGAATCAAGGCTAGGGTTTTTACTGCAGAATCATGTTTTCCATGACAGCTTTTGTGTTCTTGATGCCTATGTCAGGCTAAACTCTGTATTGTGGTTAGGCCAAGAACCGATGTGAACTCCTCTGTAACTTGATTGGTATTGAATGAGATTGTTATGATTGTTTTATTTTACTCTGTTCTTAATTGTTTTATTCTTACTTAGAATTGGTCATTCTACTTAAGTGCTGAGGGTTAGGATTCGCAATAGGGATGTTGGGATTCTAATTTCTGACCCAAGTAAGATAACAATTGTTTACTGCCTAGGGATAGGGATGAGTGATTGGAGATACTTATAATATATTCTTTTAAATGCTTAACTTGATAGAATTCACTAAGGGATTAGGTTTTTGATTCAGGTTAAAGGGTTAATTAACTAAGGGATTAGGGGTTAACTAAATTAGGAAAGATTTATTCTCTGAGCAATCAAAAACAATCAAACTTGATAACCAGTAAAGTGAAAGAGGTAGGGAACAAAGGGGATTGCGTCTTGACCACAATTATTTCGTCCATTGGTCACAATTCTCTCTTTATTTTACTGCATTTACTTCTTTTAATTTCTGTCTTTATTTTTTAACACTCAACACACAACAACAAATTCTTCACAAACAATTTCTTTTTCTCTTCCAATTGCTTAGAACGCAAATTACTGTGAAATCCATTCCAATCCCTGTGGAGACGATACTTTACTTACCCACTTTATTACTTGAAACAAGCGGTGCACTTGTCGTGTCGCAACAAGTTTTTGGCGCCATTGTCGGGGATTGGTAAACCGACTTTACAGTAATTTTAATCTTTGAAATTGGAATTTTTGTTACTAATCACTTCTCTAAGTTTTATGCGAGGTTCGGTCAATTCTGAGGAGTTACAGTTCGATCGTGAAATAAAGAGAACTATCAAAAGGAGGCTAGCCAGACAAAGAAGGAGAGAAGCTGAAAATTTTGACTTTGATTCAATCCCTGAATTAGAGTCTGAAGCAGAGATGGTTGAAGAACAACATAATCATCCCAGACCAAGACCAGAGGATGAACTAATGGAGGATATTCTGGCTCCTATGTTCACAAGACCAAACTCCAGTATTGTGAGACCACCAATCCAAGCAAACCACTTTGACATTAATCCCTCATTGATAGCTTTGGTGGAACGCAGTCAGTTTGGTGGGGAAGACTTTGAAGACCCATATGATTTCATTGACAGATTTATGAGAATCTGTGACACTATCAGACACCAAGGGGTCTCAGATGATGCTGTAAGACTCAGCCTATTCCCTTTTGCTGTTAAGGGACATGCACTGAGATGGTTAAACAGACAAACATTAAATAGCATCACTACTTGGGACGACTTAGTCTCAAGATTTTTTGCTCAATACTTTTCCATGGACAAATACAACAGGTTGGTAAATGAGATTACCAACTTCACTCAGAATGGAAGAGAGTCCTTGTGTGCTGCTTGGAACAGATTCCAAGAATTGATCAGGAGATGTCCACAATATGATATGCCTATGGGTAAGCAGGTACGTACTTTCTTTAATGGTATGACTCCTGAATCACGCATGATTGTTAATGTTGTAGCAGGGGGTACTATAAGGTCCAAAACTGCAGCTCAGACATATAAGCTTATTAATTCTCTGGCTCGGAATGAAAATGAGAGTATAACCATTCAGCCAAAGAGAGAACCAATCCAACTGTCCAGCAATGATGCAATGCTTGCAGAGCAGAAGATTTTGGCCCAACAGCTAGCCAAGTTGACTGAGAAAATTGATATATAACAAGTCTCTGCAGCCCAAGTTGCAGCTAGTAAACCACATGTCATCTGTGAGTACTGCCAAGGTGAGCACGAATCTAATGAATGCCCTATTCTTGTTGGAGCTGACCCTATGCAGGCTAATGGCATTTGGAATGATCAGAGACAGCAACAGCTATACCAGAGAAACCATAATTTTGCTCCGAGAAACAGCTATTAGAGAAAATTCCAAGGAGGCGGTTTAGACTACAAATCTAACAATTACCTCCAACCTCCAGCTATTCCCAACAAGGAGATTTCTGAACTTGAAAAGGTAGTAATGCAGCTGTCCAAAACAACAACAGAACACATCCAGGCTACCAATGCCTTTATAAATGAGACCAGAGCTCACAGAACAAACCAGGATGCTTCCATCAGAAACCTGGAAAACCAGATTGGTCAGCTTGCAAAACAGTTGGCTGAGAGACCACGAGGCCAGTTCCCAAGTGACACTGTGATAAACCCAAGGGAACACGCCAAGGCTATTACAACCAGAAGTGGTAAGGTACTTATTCCACCAGAAAAGCCTCAAGTGAGTAGAAAGGAAGCTGAGAAGAAAAATGCAGCAGCTGATGTAGATGAAGAAAAAGCTGCAGAAAATTCTAAAAACCAAGATTTTGCACCTCCAAAGAAGAAATGGGATTTCTCTCGCTTTGAGAAACCCCCATATCCAGTGCAGACCAAGCAACAACTTCAGAAACAGCAGTTTGCCAGGTTTTTAGACATGTTCAAAAAGTTGCACATTAATATACCATTTGCTGAGGCATTAGCCAATATGCCTAACTATGCAAAATTCATGAAAGAGCTTTTGTCTAAGAAACACAAACTGCAGGATTGTGAAACCATAGCACTCACTGAGGAGTGCAGTGCCATCATTCAAAGAAAGCTTCCTCCTAAATTAAAAGACCCAGGAAGTTTTAACATCCCTATTGCCATAGGAAATATCAATGTAGGGAGGGCACTCTGTGATTTAGGGGCTAGTATAAATCTAATGCCATTGTCAATGTGTAAGTCCCTAGGTATATATGAATTAAAACCCACTAGAGTTTCCTTGCAATTAACAGACCATTCTTTAAGGAAACCATCAGGGGTAATTGAGGATGTTTTAGTGAAAGTAGATAAATTCATATTTCCTGCAGACTTTATAGTCTTAGATATGGAGGGTGAAAGTGAAATCCCTCTGCTGTTGGGAAGGTCATTTTTAGCAACTGCTAGGGCCTTAATAGATGTGGAGCAAGGAAAGTTAGAATTAAGGATGGATAATGAGTCTGTTGTCTTCAATGTATTTGATGCCATGAAGCACCCAGCTGATGAACATGATTGTTTTAGGCTGGATGTGTTGGATGAAGAAGATGGAGATGAAGAAGATGCAGAAAGTGCAACAGAATTTACTACAGAAGAGAACATAGCAGCAGCAGAAAATTCAGCAGAAGCTGAAATTGCTGCAGAAAGGAGTGCTGCAGACCAAGAAGCCACAACTGGAACTAGTGAACTTGTACTGGAAGAGCTGGAGAACAAGGAAGATGACATTCCAGCCGGAGCATCGAAAGTTGAGCTGAAAGAATTGCCTGAACACCTGAAATATGTGTTCCTAGGTAAGAATGAAACATATCCAGTCATAATCAACAGAGGGCTGGAATGGCATGAGGAAGAGAAGCTGTTAAAGGTACTCAAGGAGCATAAGACAGCCATTGGCTGGTCTATCTCCGATCTTAAAGGAATAAATCCCTCCTTTTGTACTCATAAATTTCTAATGGAAAGTGATGTTAAACCTGTAAGACAACCACAAAGGCGACTCAATCCTACAATGAAAGAAGTGGTAAGAAAAGAGGTTGTCAGGTTGTTAGATGCAGGTATGATATATCCAATTTCAGACACAGCTTGGGTAAGTCCAGTCCAAACCGTTCCAAAGAAAGGGGGCATGACGGTCATCCAAAATGACAACAATGACTTAATCCCCTCAAGAACCATCACAGGCTGGAGGATGTGCGTTGACTACAGGAGATTAAACGATGCAACTAGAAAAGACCACTTTCCTCTCCCTTTCATGGACCAAATGCTTGAAAGGCTGGCTGGTCATGATTACTACTGCTTCCTAGATGGATACTCTGGGTACAACCAAATCCCAGTAGCACTAGAAGACCAAGAGAAGACAACCTTTACATATCCATTTGGGGTATTTGCTTACAGACGAATGCCATTTGGACTTTGCAACGCACCTGCAACCTTCCAGAGATGCATGCTATCCATTTTCTCTGACATGGTAGAGAGAGGCCTTGAGGTATTTATGGATGACTTCTCTATTTTTGGTCCTTGCTTTACTTCATGCTTAGCTAACTTAGCTAAAGTTCTAAAAAGATGTCAAGAGACAAACTTAGTTTTAAACTGGGAAAAATGTCATTTCATGGTTAGGGAAGGTATTGTGTTAGGCCATAAAATATCTGAAATGGGAATAGAGGTAGATAGAGCTAAATTGCTACTAACTGAGAAATTACCTCCTCCTATTAATGTGAATGGTGTTCGCAGCTTTTTAGGCCATGCAGGTTTTTACAGGAGGTTCATCAAGGATTTCTCCAAGATTTCAAAGCCATTGAGTCAATTGCTGGAGAAAGACACTGAATTTTGCTTCACTGATGCTTGTCTTGAAGCATTCAACACTTTGAAGCACAAACTCACCACTGCACCTGTTTTGATAGCTCCGGATTGGAGTTTACATTTTGAACTCATGTGTGATGCTAGTGCTTATGCAGTAGGTGCAGTTTTAGGACAGAGAAAAGAGAAGCGCTTACATGTCATATATTATGCTAGCAAAATCCTAAATGAGGCACAAGTCAATTATGCCACCATAGAAAAAGAGATGCTAGCTGTAGTGTATGCTTTAGATAAGTTCAGGTCATATTTAGTAGGTTCTAAAGTGATTGTGTATACTGACCATGCAGCTCTTAAATTTCTTCTTAACAAATAAGATGCAAAGCCACGCTTGCTGCGTTGGATGCTTTTATTGCAGGAATTTGATTTGGAGATTAAAGATAAAGCTAGAGTAGAGAACAAGGTGGCTGACCACTTGTCTAGGATTCAGGAGAAAGACTTGCAAGATGGACTAGAGATTGAAATCAATGAGTCATTTCCTGATGAGCAAGTGCTTGCTATTAAACTCAGTCCATGGTTTGCTAACATGGCAAACTTCAAAGCTGTCAGAATCATACCAGAAGATTTAACTTGGCAGCAGCGGAAGAAATTCCTACACGATGCGAGAAGGTATTTCTGGGATAACCCCTACTTGTACTTTCAATGCACTGACAATGTTATCCGCAAATGTGTAGCTGAAACCGACGTGTCGGATATTCTGTGGCACTGTCATTCCTCTAACTATGGAGGTCATTTTGGAGCAAATAGAACTGCACACAAAGTGCTGCAATGTGGCTATTATTGGCAACACTCTTCAAGGATTCCAAAGACTTTGTTATGCAGTGTGATAGCTATCAAAGGATAGGTAATATATCTCGCAGAGATGAGATGCCGCTGAACAACATCCAAGAGGTTGAGCTGTTCGATGTATGGGGAATTGATTTCATGGGACCTTTCCCTAAATCATTCTCCAACCAATACATCTTGGTTGCTGTGGATTACGTTTTCAAGTGGGTTGAGGCAGCAGCCTTACCCACCAATGATGCTAAAGTGGTAGTTTCATTCTTGAGAAAGAACATCTTCACCAGATTTGGGGTGCCAAGAGCGATCATAAGTGATGGAGGGACTCACTTCTGCAATAAGCAATTTGACAGCTTGTTGGCAAAGTATGGAGTCAAACACAAAGTGGCTACCCCTTATCATCCTCAAACAAGTGGCCAAGTGGAGATTTCCAACAGAGAACTGAAAAGAATCTTGGAAAAAACTGTTGGAACATCAAGGAAAGACTGGTCTAAAAAGCTAGATGATGCGCTGTGGGCTTACTGGACTGCATTTAAAACTCCTATAGGTATGTCCCCTTTTTCAACTTATCTATGGTAAGGCTTATCATCTCTCTATTGAACTTGAACATAAAGCAATGTGGGCAACCAAATTTTTAAACTTTGAACTGTCAAAAGCTAATGAAAAAAGGTTGCTTCAGTTGAATGAATTGGATGAGTTCAGGTTAGCTGCATATGAAAATGCCAGGATCTACAAAGAGAAGACAAAGAAGTGGCATGACAATCAAATCCACCCAAAGGAATTCGTTCCTGGCCAACAAGTGTTGTTATACAATTCTTGCCTGAGACTCTTTCTAGGTAAGTTAAAGTCACATTGGTCTGGACCATTCCTTGTGCGAGAGGTCTATCCTTATGGCACAGTGGAAATTTCTCCCTTGGATAGTGACAGAGCTTTCAAAGTAAATGGTTATAGATTGAAGCACTATTTCGGGGGAGATGTGGACAGGAACACCATTTTTGTCCCACTCAATTCCACTAATGATTAACAAGAAGGAAGCGTCTAGCTCAAGACGTTAAATGAGCAATTCTCGGAATCCTTTTCAAGAAATCAGTAATTAATGTAAATACATAGGTGTTTAAGTTCTTTTGATAGTAGTAGATTTACTATGATTCATATTCCACTGTAGTCATTATTCATGCATTATTAGTTAGGTATTTAGATTTATGATTAAGCATACTCATTTAGAGTCAATTTAGGTAGTAGTTAATCTTAGCTAGGTTAATAAAATAAAAAGAAAAATAAAAGAAGAAGAAAAGGTTGTCCAGAGTGTGGCGCGAATCGCGCCAGGTGTGGCGCTAACTGTGCCAAAAATACGGCCAGTTCACGCTATTAGCGTGAACTCTCGCGCTAATCGCGTGAGATTTTTGAATCTAAGCTTCTCATCTGCATAATTTGATGCTACTAGCGTGGATAGTGGCGCTACCCTCGCCAAGCTTTCGAGGCTGAGGATCCTCTAGTTCAACTCCACGCGATCAGCGCCGCCAGTGGCGCTATCAGCGTGATGAAAGCGCATCAGTTAGCCTGAAATTTTCATGTCCACGCTAATAGCGTGAAGAGCCACGCGAATCGCGTGAAAAAGGCGCAAGGAAAAGCCTTCCAGTTCTTAATGGCGCAAACTGCGCCAACTACCGCGTAAATCGCGCGGGGTCGCGGAATCTGTTTTTATTTTAAATTTTCCCATTTCGCGGCCTCAAACCCTTTATTCCCAAACTGCTCCTCCATTTTCGCCTGAACCCCAGCCATCATCATTAATCACCATTACCACCTTAAAAGCCCTTTTCTTCATTCATTTTCCCAAATCCTCCAGAACTCACCAGCGAATTCTGCTCTCGAGTTCTCTCTCTTGCGTCCCATCTCGAGTATCGCATTTCCCATCATGGCTGGAGACAAGGTAATATCCTGGAACTAATTTGCTTTGTAATGTATAATGGTATGTTCACAAGCCATTAGGAACCCAATGCTTGTTGCCTTAGGGTCACTCACATAGAGTTCTGATAAACTTCATAGCCAAACCTCAGGATAGGAAATCATTTGCTTTTGTCCACTACTGCTTCTCTTATTTTTGCACTTTAATGTTTGTGGGCAATGAAATGTGGGTGTGATTGGTGACTATCCATGGTTACTGGTACAACGATTTCTTGATCCTTAATTGTAACACATCCTGGAACCACACAATTGTTTATCACTGATTGCTGAGAATGCTCATAATATGCTTAATGAATTGCTTATGTGTGTGGTGTGTAAACTCTGTTGTGGGCATGGTTTTTATTGATTTTCATGTTTGGCCCACAACAGATGCTAAATCTGGGCATTGAGGGACTTGAGACCTTTTGATTAAAATGAGCCCCTAAAGTTGGTTTGAATGATATGATGGAATATAGGCATATTGAATTGATTTGATTATGTGCCCATGATATGCTCGATTAATTGACTGAGTGGAAATTTAAGAGCACAATTGGAAAATCCATGTTACAAAGTTCCTTTAATTGCTTGAATATCAATCATGAATGGATGATGCACTCCCACAAACTGGTTTCAAATTGAACAAAACCAAATGATGCATTACAATTGCATAAATTGGGGTTTTTAATTCGTTGCACAAAATAGCTGGGTTGTGTTTTTCTTCGGGATAGAGTGTGAACATAAATCTGGGAATGATCCTAATTGTAAATGGAAGGCATAATGTCTTGATCTGATTTGAACCAAAGCATGGGCACAGGAACTTGATATTGAATTGTATATATCTGTTTTGATGGTTGAACTTGACTTGTTGGACTGTGTCCATGACAGCTTAGGATCAAATGACTTAGAGACCTAATTTGGGCTAAATCTGGGAATCCTGATGGTGCCATTCATTTCTCTATCATACTGTACATATTGTTTATTGATCAACTGATAAGTTGAAGTGGTGTGTGAATAAAATGATTGAATTATGTCTGGTTTGGTGTATGTAAGGCACTTAAATCTGGGAATGGAGGACCCATATCTTGCTTGTAAATAAACTAAATTGAACCAATTGGATTGTGCCTTTTATTGTCAATATAGTTGATCCATTTGCCGCTGCTGGAAACTTGAAATACTTGAAATGACTGGATGTGGCTTTGTTGGGTATTGTCATGAATTAAATCTGGGAATTGTTGAGTCTCATCTTTGCTTGTACATAAGCTTAATTAACCCAAATGGTTACCTGGACTGTGATTGTATTGTCAACATAAATATTCCACTTGTTGTTGGGTTATAGTTGTTATAGTTGTGGTGCTGGAATGAAGCACTTGCTGTTATGAACCAAGTAGTTGATTGAAAGGCATACAAGAATACTGAGTGCCAATTGAGAACCCTGCTAACTGATACCATTGCACTGTTTTAATTGTTTATGCGAGGGGTTTCTAAATGTTCTAAATCTGGGAATCATGGGCACACTGTTAAATGTTGAACACGCTGATTCTTCCAGATGCTGTAAATATGCTTGCTACTTAAACTGTGCTTTTAATTTCATGAACATTACTCACTTATGCACAGTACCCTGTGTTCATTGTTGATTGTTTGATATAATCCAATGAAAGGGACAAATCTAGGAATTGAACCTATTGAACCATGCATATATCTAAAATTTGTTCTGAGTTCAGGGAAAACAGGTGGCTAAGGGTAAGAAGAAGAGTACTACAGTAGGAGGAAGCAAACGGGCTAGGCTTTCAGACTATGATGAAGCCCGATTCCGCTCAGCTGAATGCCAAGAGAGGTTCGATACCTGGTACCTCCCTAAAAAGATTATACCAGAGAAAAAAATTATGTGGGAGGTGCTTCTAGAGGGGAACCCAGTGCTAGAGGTGATCTTGAGACGCCAGTGGCAGAGGCTGGTCAGCTTTCCGGAGCCCAGTTCCAGTGCCATCCTCAAAGAATTCTTGGCCAATGTCGACCCAGCCATAGTAGCACGGAGCAGACTTTCATGGGTCAGGGGCATCCAAGTTCCCTTCGACGAGAAGACCATTGAGCGCTTCCTGGACACCAGATATGACCCATTTGACAGCTGTGACTTCAGCCAGCTCTTTTACAGGATGCAGCCCGATGCCCTGACAAAGATGTACAGGGACGAGGTACCTCAGCTGGCCACCACCATCCGCAGGGCCATTACAGGCCTCTACACTGCTTGGAAGCCCAAATTAGGGCTTGATTACATACCAGAGAAGCTACGGAAGCATGACCTGGTTGGAGATGCAGCTTTCTGGCATCAGTTCATTAACCACACAGTCATCCCTTCTACTAATATGACTAATGTGAATGTGGAGAGGGCCACCCCGCTTTACACACTCTGGGGTGAAGGTAACCTCTACATTTCTAACCTTCTTTCTAACCGCATTCTTCATATGATCCATGACGTCAGCAACAAGTCTTGGCTGGCCCATTCGTCCTTGATTCTACACCTGTGTCGCCATGCGGATGTAGAAATCTTGGATGACGAGCCTATGGATATGCAGATTGCATCATTGATGGACCACAAGACTTATCTAGACCCTGTGAAGAGCGCTGCTGAGGAGCAGATCATCAGAGCCTCAAAGCTCACTCTAGAGGACCTCGCAGCCCGCAGTCCTAGAGATGCACCACCACCAGATGAACCCCAGCCGGCAGAGCCAGCACCACCAACTCCTTCTTCCACCACTCCTGGACATGAGCCACTCTACACAGACTCTCCTAGCTATTTGGCCTTCCAGGAGTTTGTCAGGACCCAGCTTACACAGCAGACCCGCATGCTTGAGGCATTATGCAGGCAATGTGGCGTCTCACCCAACGACTACCAATTTCCAGTGACACCACCACCAGCCGCTGCAGATATTCCTCCTGGTTCCTCAGCTGCTGCAGAGGTTGATGCAGCCATCCCTGAGCCACCACAGGCTTCAGAGGCTGAGGCTATTAATGAGAGAGGAGAATGAGAGGAGTGACAGGACTTAGTTTTATTTTTATTGTTTTTCTGTTTATTTCGGATTATGCATTTGAATGTTTGACATTCTACACATTTTATATTTCTACATATATATATATATAATACTGTTTCTGATTTAATTTTGCACACAAAAATCTGTGTGGATCAATGTTTCGGTTGGTTGCGATTTTCCAAATAATGCTGAAATGATGAAAATTTTTCCAAAGCGCTGTGACCTTATTTGTTATTGCTGGGGACAACAATTTCTAAATCTGGGAATGGACGCGCGTATGTATTATTTTGCAAATCACAATCAAGGAACAAATGACGTCTAACAGAAACTTTTCAAAAATAAATAAATAAAAACAGCACATCAGATTTTTCAGAATAAAAAGTGAATGGACAGAGTAATGGATAGAATTTCTCTGATGAAAGCTTGTGTGAAATGAAACATAGCATGAACTGCATGATACATGAATGGAATTGTGATTGTTGGTATGTAATATGCATGTTGAAGTTGAAATGATGCTTGAAACGAAGTCAGCTGAGATTGACTTGAGTTCAACACCTGTGAGGTTTTGAGCCAAATAGTGGTAAATTTTCTTTCCGAGAGACTCCATTTTCATAGTACTCTAGAATTTGAATTGTTTCTCTGGATGCAGGTGTGACTTGACATGATTAAGGCAATCCTTCTTCTAAAAACCAGGGCCAAAATTGACTTACCCTCAATTATTTTTCCATTTGTACCTCTTTGAGCCTGAGCCTTTCATTTCAAATTTCCCAAATCAGAGCTAGATACATTGACCAACCTCCCTGGGGCTAGAGAAAGTACAATACAAGTCCATAACAGCAGAAAATAGGGAATTGTCCATCAAGGCATGAAGGAAAACAAGTTGAATTCAATTGGTATGAAAGAACAAGAATAAACAAGCACAGTCCAGTTGGAAAACAATAAACCTATCAGCTGGAAATCTGAGAAGCTGCATTAGTTACTTAATTTGTTATGTTATGTCATGATTATTATATAAAAAAAATCCAAAATCAAAAAGAAAGTTATTTGTTTTGTTTTATTTACGTTAAAGAATAAATTGTTGAATAAAGTACCAGGTTTTGAAAAGGATGAACAAGGAATATGGATGACCACAAGATTGGATTTAGGGACTGGATCTAGCCTCATATTAGCTACTATTCCAAAGATTTTCCTACCCTTAGCCCAGCCAAGTTACAAGCCGGAAAAGACCTTTTGATCAAGTTGCGCTTGCATCTGTTGAGAATATCTTTAAGCTTATGGTAGTGCTGTGACTATGTTGAGTGAGAGATTATTACAGCTTGATACACTTGAGTGATGAGCGGAACAAACACATTCTGTGAGGAATACTCAAGTTCACTCTCACAATTTGACAAAATTGAAAGTGTCATTGAAATCTTTGATTTGAATTGATCATACTCAGCATGATGGTTCTAGGAATGTAAATTATGGTTTGGTTTGATCATTGACCTTTGCTTATTCTTGAAGTTCTGTCTGTTGCTGAGGACAACAACTTTCAAATTTGGGAATTGTTTGATGTGTTGCAAACACATCTTAGTTTTAGGTTATAATTTAGTTAAATAGTTAGGAATTAGATTAAGAATAAGTTAGTTTGTTGTTTATATTCCATTTTGTCTCATCCAAATGTCTTATGTAGGTTCTTCAAATAGGGTTCCACTACAACAAGAAGAAGCTCAGCCTGATAGAAGATGACACTGTTATGCCTCGTGTCTGATCAAGACATTTGGATGAAGGGACCAGAGGTTACACGATGGAAATGGATTGCGGTAAGGATGAAATTGAATCATCGATTTTTCTCATAGGCTGGGTGACAATGATGCATTATTAGATGTCAATCACTGTCCATAATATTATAAGATAATATTATTGTCATTCTATATAGGTCACACACATAGAGTAATCAATTAGAGCATATGAATAAATTAAATCATTTAATTTAGTTCATTGTTAATTAATAAAATAAGATTTAATTAATTAACAATATATTTAATTAAATAAGACGTAATATGATGAGATAATTAATTAGATATGATTTTTTAAGGGAACAAACTTATTTCATTTCATTGAGAAAAGTAGCATAAATATACATGGGAATATGCTCATAAACATGGTGACTAGCATGAAACCTAGAAGCCCTAGCTAGTGAGTGGACAACTTGGTTGGCTTGCCTCCTAACTAAACTCACCCTTGAGTTTTGTGAATTACGTAATTTTTTTTGGCAATTATCAAGCAAAGCATAAAATTTTGAAACTCCTATTGATTTGGATAGTAAACCATCAATAACAGGTTTATAGTCCACCTCAAAAACAATGTTTTGATGGTCTAGTTGGTAACTCCAACAAATTTCTTGTAGAAGTGCCCAAACCTCTACCTCTTTAGCTTCTGAAGTTCCCTTTTCTGTTAGTGTTTTTGCCTACATGAAATTACTGTTATCATCTCTAAGGACCATTCCAACACCATAGCTTCTTTCATCATTAAAAATGGCAGCACCAACATTAATTTTGATTGATCTAGGTGGTAGTTTTTTCCATGTGAGGTCAATATTTTGTTGATGGAGAGCATGTTATGAGTTTGATGTGTTGCAAACACATCTTAGTTTTAGGCTAGTTTTAGGTTATAATTTAGTTAAATAGTTAGGAATTAGATTAAGAATAAGTTAGTTTGTTGTTTATATTACATTTTGTCTCATTCCATTACCAATTTGTGATTTCAGGGCAAAAAGAGGAGAATTAAAGCAAAAAGAAAGAAGAAAACAGAGTTGAAAGACTCGCGCGGATCGCACCAGATCCCGCGCGAGTCGCGCCACAATAAAATACCAAGCCTCAGTTTCGACCAAGCCGCGCGAATCACGCCAAGGGCCACGCCACTAGCGTCAGATGCCAAAATCGGATCCTAGCTCAAAGACCCCACGCGATCAGCATGGAATCCACGCTGTCAGCGCCAATTAATCGAAGATTCCGCGCGATCCGCGCCAACTCCCGCTCGAGTCGCGCCACAAGGTTCAGAGGCAACTATTCATTCGAGTTATCAGCACGATCAACATGGATTCTCGTGCTATCAGCGCCATAAGGATCCTGTTGCCTGATTTAAAAGATATGGCTCGAAAATTGCAGGAAAAATAGAGTCTTGGTTACCAGAATTAAGCTATCTGCAAGGAGATTATAAAAGAAGGCCTCTAGGACTGAAGAGGACACTCTACATCAGATTTTATCATTCCAAACCTCTGGAATTCAGAATCAAGGCTAGGGTTTTTACTGCAGAATCATGTTTTCCATGACAGCTTTTGTGTTCTTGATGCCTATGTCAGGCTAAACTCTGTATTGTGGTTAGGCCAAGAACCGATGTGAACTCCTCTGTAACTTGATTGGTATTAAATGAGATTGTTATGATTGTTTTATTTTACTCTGTTCTTAATTGTTTTATTCTTACTTAGAATTGGTCATTCTACTTAAGTGCTGAGGGTTAGGATTCGCAATAGGGATGTTAGGATTCTAATTTCTGACCCAAGTAAGATAATAATTGTTCATTGCCTAGGGATAGGGATGCGTGATTGCAGAAACTTATAATATAGTCTTTTAAATGCTTAACTTGATAGAATTCACTAAGGGATTAGGTTTTTGATTCAGGTTAAAGGGTTAATTAACTAAGGGATTAGGGGTTAACTAAATTAGGAAAGATTTATTCTCTGAGCAATCAGAAACAATCAAACTTGATAACCAGTTAAGTGAAAGAGGTAGGGAACAAAGGGGATTGCGTCTTGACCACAATTATTCAGTCCATTGGTTACAACTCTCTCTTTATTTTACTGCATTTCCTTCTTTTAATTTCTGTCTTTATTTTTTAACACTCAACACACAACAACAAATTCTTCACAAACAATTTCTTTTTCTCTTCCAATTGCTTAGAACGCAAATTACTGTGAAATCCATTCCAATCCTTGTGGAGACGATACTCTACTTACCCACTTTATTACTTGAAACGAGCGGTGCACTTGTCGTGTCGCAACAGAGTTGCTTGTTGGGTGTGCTCGAATTGTTGACCATTCATGTAGGAATTGGAGTGAAGTTGTTATTGATATTGCTGTAGGTGTGTTCTTCCCTGAAAACAATATGAACAACACACAAGAATCAAGAGGGGGGTGAATTGGTTGATCTTGGCCAATTAAAAATTATTGAACAATTAGAGTTAAAAGGATCATATCACAAAACAGTCCAAGAAAACTTTCAGCCAACAAACACCAAACCTTAAAGAATGAAATCAAAAACTTTTTCTGTTGATTGTGAAATGTTGCACTAACGAATGACAAGTTATAACCACAAGAAAAGATAAAAATGAAGTAGTCAATACAAAGATTTATACTGGTTCACTTCTTAACTTAGAGAAGCTACATCTAGTTCTTCTAACCAACAAGTTAGAGTTCCACTAATAACAATTTGTTTCTTACAAGCCCTTACAACCACTCTTAATCACACCTAGATCAAGAACGAGATATCTAACTCACATAGATTTTCTGTGATCAAGACATAGAGAAAACCTATCTTTACGCTTACCTCTAGAAACATCTATTATAGAAAAGCCTTAAGCAAAACTATTGTTATAGTTACACAAAAAGAAATTCAAAAAGAATTTACAAACAAGTTGTATGGAAAGAAAACACCTGATGATCCACTACTGATGTATACAAAAGATTACAAGACTTGAATCAATGGTGAAAGAAAACTACTTCAAATCTTTCCTTCCAAAATCTTCTTTTGAAACTTTGCCCAAAAAGAAATCATCTTTAGAAATCTTGAAGCTTAAGGATTCATGAGGCTAACTTAGAATAACACTTTGAATCTTTTCTTTCTTCATATAGCTTATGAAAATACTTTGATAATTCGTTGTGTCTTTTCAAAACACCTAACAACTATGTATAGAAAACTGTTGTAACTGTCAGTAATCGATTAAATTTACTTATGTAATTGATTATTTACTCATTTAATCGATTAAAGTGTTCTTTATCTTTCTGAAAAAGATTTATGAGCAATGTAATAGATTATTTCACAATGTAATTGATTATCACAGGAAGTTTTTGTTTCAAAATGCGGCAAGTAATCGATTACCACCATATCATAATCGATTATCACAGGAAGACTATTATGTGATTTTGTGTAGTGTAATCGATTACCATAATCTTGTAATCGAGTAAAGTGTTCTTTAAAACTTAAGTAATAGATTACCATTTGCTAGTAATCAATTAAACCAATGAGAAATTGTTTTCCAAAACTTAAACATGGAACACTTGGCTTTTTATGCAATCATGAAAACTTTATATTTCAGAAAATCTTTTTTCACAAAACTTATGCTTTTATAGACTTGCTTTTGGTACCAAGATCGAGACCTTGAGTCCAGGCCGTTGCATCACCGTCACCTCTGATTCGGTCAATAGACAGACCAGCACAACTGCTAGTGCTAAGGTCTTTCTTGGAAGGGTGGAGATCACGTTGGAGCTTTATGCAATGGATCATAGGAAGTCTCATCTTAGACACACACAAATTACAACTATCAATCAATTGTATTGGCATGTAAAAAGCCAAAATACTTTACTACCTAAGAGACTCAACTTCTTGATCTTCTTGAGCTCCCCTTGACTCTAACATTTCCTTCCCAAACTCTCTCATTTCTTCTTTTCCAAATACACCAAAGAGTTATAGCAAGAATTTTTCGTGTCTCCTTTGGAAGGGAATCCATCAATGAGAAGATCAATTCTATTGTAGATTCTGATCTTTGCATATGTAGGTTTATGGTGTCTCATAAACCAACCATTTCCCACACACATCAAACCTGAAAACAATTGGAAAAAAAATATGTCATTCATTCTCCATGTTAGTTTTGCAATATTCACAAAGGCTTGTACATTGGACTCCTTTATGCTGAACACGTGTTCATGTAGGGAGACAATCCCTAAGCATGCACATAGGAAGTGCTTCACCTTAGGAGGTATGTGAAGAGCCCACATAAGAGACCAATTTCCTTCCACCTTGAGAGCATTGTTACAAATCATTTTTTCCATGAGGAGGTGGTAAGCATATCTCACTGTATAATTTCTAGTTGAGCTTTGCTTCCAAATGCTTTTGATTTCATCAAAGGGATATTCTGAATTGCTTGCACATCAACATCATTAAAAATTTGTTCCACCATTTCCATTTTCCAGAAATTTCTTTCATGGTCAATAATGCAATTAACATGCAAATTTTTGAGACCCAGAGGTGTTGGATATGAGATAAAAGACTTATCTAAATTAGGTAGCCATGGTTGGGTCCATATGTTAATCAAATTGTCATTGCCAATCCTCCATCTCATGCCTTCCTTAATCAAAGCCTGTGAAGCGTGGATGCTACGCCATGTAAAACTTGGATTATGCCTTAGAGGGGTATCCAAGAACCCATCATTGGGGAAGTATTTAGATTTGAGTACCTTTGTAACTATAGCATCTGGATTTGTTATGAGATTCCATCCTTGCTTTCCTAGCATGACAATATTGAAGCCGTAGAGATGTAGAAAGCCTAGACCACCAAACTCCTTCTTCATTGTCAACTTTTTCCCACTAAGCCAGTTAATTCCTTTTCTTTGATTGTGTCCTAAGCCCCACCAAAAATAGTTCATCATCTTTTGAATTTCATCTTGCAGAGTTGATGGAAGGAGGTAAACACTCCTACAATATGTTGGGATTGCCTGACCAAGAGATTTAAGAAGAACCTCTTTGCTCACTTTGGATAAGTGTTTATTAAACCAATGATTGATGCGACTCCAAAGCCTGTCTTATAGAAAACCAAAAACATATTTTTTTCTACCAATGAGAGTAGGATTCCTCTTGTGCAATCAAGTTGTTCAATTTTTCCTTGGCAATAGCAAGCTTATTTGCAAAATCTTCATCAATAGCTTCTCTCAAGGATTTGACCTCTTTGCAGCAAAGGTCAATCTTTGATCTAAAAGCAAGCTTGACTTGTTTGCCCAATGAATGCGTATAAGATGAGAAATTATTGAGGTTCAAAATTAGATCATCAAGAACACCACTATTCCATACTTCTGTTACATTAACATCAAGAGCAGGTTCCAACAACCATGAGTTTTCAAACCAAAATTGTTTTCTTCACGATTTCCTATAGTTAGCATCAAGCATAAGATGGATGGGTGAATGGTCAGATTTTGATGCTACGATAGTCTAAAGCTTGAAATTTGGGAACATGTCAAGCCAATCAAGATTTTCCAAGGCGCTGCCTATTTTTTCTTCAACGACATCCGGTTTCCCTTTTTTTACCACATAAATTTGTAACCTTCCATGGGGAGGTCATGGAGGCCACTATCTGAAATAACTTCTCGAAAACCTTGAATGAGGTAATTTGGGTGGTCGCGATTACCAAATTTTTCATATGTAGACAATAGATCATTAAAATCTCAAAAACTGCACCAAGGAAGATGAGAAGAAAGAGAAAGGGTACGGATAAGGTCCCTAGAGTCTTTTCTTTTGTCTCTATGGGGAAATCCGTAGAAGCCCATCAAGTGC
Source organism: Glycine tomentella (assembly GCA_007407185.1). Classification (NCBI taxonomy): domain Eukaryota; kingdom Viridiplantae; phylum Streptophyta; class Magnoliopsida; order Fabales; family Fabaceae; genus Glycine; species Glycine tomentella. The sequence goes on from PYAF01002772.1 coordinate 442,517, forward strand.
CATGTTGTAAGCCATTTTTTAGCACCTCAACATTGATGAAATTAGAGAAGTTGAGGAGATAATATTCAAATGGTTGTTCCAGAAAAGAGCAAGGCCACCACTCTTGCCGTTAACATCAACAAAAATGCAAGAGACAAAATCAATGGGGTTTTTTATTTTTTCAATCTGTCTAGAGTTCACTAAGGTTTCACAAAGAAAAATGACATCAAAATGGTATGTTCAGATTAGGTCACAAAGGATAGGAATTGCACTGGGGTTGTCTAGGCCCTGGCAATTCCAATTGAGAAAACTCATTTTTCCTTAATAATCCTCTTTGCCAAGGCCTACCAATAAAAGAGTTGTCATTTTGGGTGGGTAGCGTTTGAGGGCGGTTGGCATGATGGCTAGGGGCAGTGTTTTGGGTAGGGGAAGAGGCTGAGTTGTGTTTAGGGTTATGGTTGTGGGAAGGGTTAAGGTTCATTGTAGGGATGGACAAGGTAGGGAAAGTTGTAGTGTGAATGTTTGTGTTGATTAGGTTATGGTCGAGAGGGGTTTCTGGAATAGGTGAGGAGGTGTTGTGTGTATGGGAGGTTGTAGGATTAGGGTTTGTGCTAGCCTGAGGTGTGAGAGATAGGGCTGAAGAGTTTAGAGGGAGGTTATGAGTAGGGACAACATTTACTTGCGATGAATGGTGATCATTGTCATCAATGTGTCCTTCTTTTCTCCCATGATAATTTCATCAATTGGTTTTGTCTCCATAATCATTGCCTCGTGATCATTGTCGTTGATGGTGCTTGATTGGTGTAGTGATTGATTTGAAATCAATTTGGGATTTTGGAAGATTAAAGCCATCAAATCAACATGTGATTCAACATGAACATTCACATTGAATGCATGGTCCCCATTGTCATTACTGTTTTGTCTCCCATCTTAAATAAATGAATAGCCAAGATTAAGAGTAATTATTTAAACCTACTCTTGGAGTAGGTGTATTTCTATATATAATAGAAAAACAAAAAAAGTATATATTCTTGATGATAGAATGTCTATAGTGTACCTATAAATAATAGTTTTTGTTCTTTAATTTTCACATGAAAAAAAAAAAACTAATACACCATCTATAATGAGAGTGAGAGCCTAGAAGAATCAAGCTTTGCAACTCTTCACAATTGCAATGGTGGGAGGTAATTTTGATTTAGTTTATTCCACTTTTATTTCTATTATGTATTTTATTTAGTTCCAAAAATATAATGAATGTCAAGTTTTTCTAACATTTGAAAAATAGAATGAACTCTCTCTCCCTCTCTCTTTATATTAATTATATGTCATATTTCAAATATTATAATATCTATTTTATATATAATTATATTATTATTTTATTGTTATATATATATATATAATAGAAAAACTATATACTGAATGATACTTTGTGTAAAATTACATTATTGCATTATTAATTCAAACAATGAATTAATAATAATAAAATAATATAAAAACACAATTTTGCAACTTCATAGCAGCCAATGCAAATATGCACCATTTTTTAATATATAAAGATAAAGATCTGTTTGCTAGGTTTGGTCTTCAAAATTAAAGAGATAAAAGCTCTCAATAGTTTTTCGATTTTACACTTTCATGACCACATGATTTCAACCGTAACATGATTTTGTGTAAGTTAAATGACTTTTGGTAAATTAGATTTTAAGAAATTTTCATATTTGTGTTATCTCCTCACCTTTCTTCCTATTTTATTTTTCTTTTAATTGTATTTATAAAAATGTTGCATTACAAGCAATTGAAATGAGTTTCTATTTTCCTTCAATTATAATTGTCAGGTTTGATTTGTATTCTATATACATTGATTTTTATTTTTTATTATTAATTTCTCCTAGAGTTTTCATCATATTATTTGAGATCACTTTCTTAGATGAATAATTAGTTCAATGTTTTATTTATTTTTTCTAATAATTTTTTTTATTATCCTACTTTTTTTAGTTAGATATGTATTTGTTTTGTTTGCTTCAACCACTTTCCAACATGTAAGAATACTTTTAAATTTATGAATATTTTTTGTGTAGTATATATTTCGTATTTCTTCCATTTTATTATCAATATTTCTTTGCCAAAATTAATAAAATATATTACCAATTTTTTTTAAATATCAATTATTTAGTATTTGGTTATTTTTTCAATATATCTTCATTCTTATTTTATTAACTAATTTAGTTTTATTTAATAAAGAACCAAAGTGCTGATATTAATTATGTTTAGTATAAAATTTTGATAATTATAATTAAGTTAATAATATATTTTTAAATTAGGTTTATTGATAATAGTTTACCAAAGCTAATATGTTTTAATTGACATAATTATATTCAAATTCATTAATCTTAATCTTCAACATGTTCATATATATATTTAATTATTAACCAAATATCC